>VDFB02262836.1:33655-138892 GCA_007258455.2 Sequoia sempervirens
ATGCATGTTATCTCCAGAAATATGTTTGTCATAAATCTTACACTAAAATTAGGTTTGGAAAAACTAAATGGCTAACAAAGTGCCTAATTAGTTTTCTTTGATTAAGTGCCAAGCTTCAGTAAGGAGAAAAGCTTGGAATATTTTTGCAAGGAGAGAAACCAAGTTTCTAGAAGTAAAGAAAAGAAACCTATTATGCAAAGTATGTAGTGATTACATTCAACTGTGTTTTGAAAAAAATATTGAAACTTAGAAAGGGCTTATTGAGTGGAAGTAAAAACTTAAAAACCATAATTATTTTTAAAAATTCACCATTAGTTGTCCAATTTCATGAAGACTATAAGGATCACATTATCTAAAAAAAGAAGTTAAGATAAGATGATGTAGAAATGGAATAAGCATCAACATTTCAAGATAGATTCCAAAAAGTGCAAGGTAAAGAAGGCATGCCTATTTCATTAGTTGTATTTATAATGTAGTCTAATAATCCTTGAGTTGCATGAATATCCCCTATGAAAGTATCAAAAATTATGTCAAGAAGAAGCAAATGATGTAGAAAGTGGCTTGGGACCCAATCGAAGACTTTCTTGAAATGAACAAAACAATAGTAGAACATTGATGAATTTTGTTTGGATTCATCAATAGAAGAAGCAATTTAATGTTAAAGGATGGAGCATCTCAACATATTTTTTTTTATATATACACCGTTCTTCAAGAAAAAATAATTAATAAATTAGTCTTTGAGTATGGATAATTGAGATGGAATAATAAGAAAACCTTATATCAAGATAAATCATAATAATTTTAAAGGTAATTGAATCATTGTTAATATTTTTATTCATCATGATATATTTTATGTTAGCCTGCATACAGTAAAGAGTCTTTTTTCTTTGAACTCATACTCCTAACTTCTACAATTACAAGCATGTAATTAGCATCCAAGCTTATTTTGAGTTTCATTATTTAGAGCCTTAATTTCTAGTTATTTTGGTTGTGGCTACAACAAATGTTGTGTTGGGATCAGGAACATGGTTGGGAATTTTTATTTTCTATTCTCTCACATGCCATCAAGGGAAAAACTAGAAGGTTGTTGTACTCAATCTTAGTCCTCTTCAGGTATGCAAATTTAACTAAAATCTCTTCATTTTTTAGTAGTTTATAAATGCTTGCATAATAGAAAATTTGATAGTATGCAAGCAACAAAATCATCTCTTGAAAGCAAAAGGCCTATAGTAAGTTCCTGAAGTAGGTTAAACCATGTGGGTTCCTTACAAAATATGATCTTGTTGAAATTTATAGTTGTCATTCCATTCATTGAGGAAACTTTTTTTCAATTTATGTAGATCATTATGTAATATTTTAGTTTGCATTTTGTTTGGTGGCACATTTTTTTTCTCATATCTGCATAAGTAACTACTATGAATCAAATATTATTTTTCATTTTCACATGATATAATTATGCTCAACATGAATGTCATATATGATTTAATAAATTTCTTACAACTGTGGAATTATTGTCTATATTTTTTACTAAATGAAAGATTTAGGATCCAGAGAACTTAAGTGCAAGATTTTTTTTTGTTAAATAGCTATTAATAGTCACAACTTCCTACATATACTATATTTGAGAGTTACTAATGATATCTGATCAAATCCTAGGAAGAAAGGTTATGAAATCTTCAATGAGGATTGGAAGTCCCTTTTGATGGAACTCACCCAGATCATCAGGTATTTTTACTTAATGGTTTTCTCTCATCTTTCTATTTCATTAGTAAACTAGCAATTTCCATCTAGGTGACACTATAATACAGTATTTTAGTTGATTTTTTCTTAAAGAATCACTATAAAAAACTCTAAAATTTCAAAAGTTTTCATTGATATGTTTTGGGATTGATTAATTTTCTATCAAGCATTTCTTTCAATTTTTAATTATCGTGATTTTTTTCTTAATGATTTGATAAACTTGTTATGTTGTAAGGACATTTAGATTTTAGTGCATGTTACCTGGTTTCTCACTGTGTGGTGAGGACTTTCATATCTTAGTTATTTCACCTATTAGATCTATCTTCTTTTGATGTAGTGAGAATTTAGGTCACAACCAATCTTTTGGTATTTCCAAGGTGTGTTTGAAAGCTATAAACAAGTGAACTATCAATTAATGGATTTTCAGCTTGGACTTCATCCACTTCAATCCACTTACCTCAAATTTTTTGTATTACATTTTCAAAATATTTGTTTAGGTGCATGGATAATTTCCATTGTAAAAGGAATGCAAACCAGAGATTTAAAATGTTTTCAATTTTTGCTTTGGTTAATTAGTGGATTTTGACCTTTTTCCTTATGTCTTTGAGTATTTTAATATATAAAATATATCAAATGACTGTGGCTATTAGTGGTAACTTATTTCTGGTTGATTCTCAGAAATTGGTACAACATAAAACTTGAATTAGAACATTATTAAGTTGAATAGACCACCTTGTTTCTATTTATTATTAGAGTACTACCAGTATTGCTTCTCATGCACAAACTTGCATAATCTTAGTTCATTAAATTGATTTTAGCTAGTAAGATACCATGTAAAAGGTATCAATGCTTTTCCCTTTTCTTGTCTATGTTTCAAAATGTTGGCACTAAGTTTTGGAGTAAAATGCATTTTGGGTAATTTGGATCTGAATTATGCTATATGATAGCCTGAGCCATATATGACACTAATTCTGGTCTGACAATTTGTATGTGAGTAGTGCCTTCCAGTAACTATTGATGTTGGGACCAACAATGGAACATTGCTGAATGATGAATTCTACATAGGGCTTATAGATGTGCTACAAGCCAGGTTTTGTTCTTGACTAGAAAATATTTTCGTCTTTACTTTTCTATTTTTTCCTATGGACCAGGTCTACATAGTACAAGTTTCTAACTATATTATGTGCTTAAGGAATATGGCAATCTTCTTCATGAGTTCATGTCTTCTGTCAAACAAGATTATGGAGAGAAATTCCTTATCTAGGTCAAGAGGAGCCCCTACTTTTAATTGAAATGAATCTTTAACTTGAGATCCCTTTGTCAAATTGGGTTAAGAATATGGTCTAAGTTTTCTTGTAGAATTTTCCCTGTTGTAACTGATAGTGAATACCTAACACAATTTTTTTGTAATAATTGCATCTTCAATTAATACCTAATCTACAATGTTTAGCTGTTGGAAGAAATAATATATGCAGAATATTCATCAATCCATTATTTGTGATTTTTAGAGCATTAATCCATATTATGCTATTTATTGCTTTAGCTTATAAAATCTTAAGGAAACTGAAGAAACATGTGCTCTTATGACAGTTTGAAGACTTTTCTAATCACAATTCCTTTACCTTGCTAGAGAAGTACTCTTCATCTCACCTTGTCTTCAATGGTGATATTCAGGTATGTCCATAGTTTACTGTGTTCTAATTTTTAAAGTGCTTTAATGATTTGCATATTTTTTCTTATCTCAAGTTTGTAAAATGATGATTATGTAAACTTTGTGTCAAGTGAATATGACTCCTGGTATGTGTCTCTATGATAGAAACATATTTTGAAATGGGAGATGGGTTTGGCTATGCCTAGAAAATAACCAAGATAGTTTTGGCTCTCTCCAAATATTTCTCTGGAATTCCTCTTAACTTTTAGTAGACATGTCCCCACAAGACATGAAAATACACTTAAAAGATAGATTGGAAAATTAACAAAAACAACCAAATTGTCTATCCATGTTTTAAAAAAAATCATGTGGTCCACCAAGAACCTTTCAGAGCATAAAAGGGTGCATGTTCTTCAAAAAAAAGGAAAAATGAAGATTTTCAGGAAGTATAGAGGAATACAAGGAGGATCAAGATGTTAGAGAGAGAAATTAGGGTTCCAAATGAGTGCTATGTTTTCTTTTATAAAGTTACTAGCTCTTAGAAAACTCACTAGGGTGAGAATTCATGGGTTTGGAGGGAATTTGAATTTAAATTTGAACTAGACACTAGCACATGCCCTCAGGATAGAGCCATTTGAATATGGGGAACAAAGTTTTACAATAGAAGGGATTTTAGGTTGAGTGACTTGGCACACCTGCGATGAGTTTTGGGACTAGAAATGGGAAAAATGAGACATAATAATGACTGAGTGACCCAAAAGAGTGCAATAACATACAATGAAAAGTATGAAATATGCAGTTATGATTCTATACCTTTAGCCTAAGCAGTCTCTTATGTTCTAACTTTATTCATTTCACTGGTTATATGCTACTAGTTGTTCAATGTTGTATCCTCTCTACATGGATCCAAAAATTCCCTCTTTGTCAAATTGGTAACAATAGTATTTAGAAGCACCAATTTTTACCCGGGAGCAACTAAAAGCCTTCCTAAGAAAAATACCCTTTCCACTATAACTGTCGGTTATAGTGTCTCCTTGTTCATTTTTTCTGGCATCTCCTCATTTTTCATTTCTTGATAGAGAGCTTCTAAAATATGTGCAAGATGTTCTTCAATCTCAACAATCAATGTTGAGATAAAAGGGAAGCATTGCTCTTGCAAATAAGGTACTAAATCATTTATCCTTGAAGGAGATTTATGTGCATGAAGAAAACTTAGGAGGTCTTTCAGAATATTCTTGGACCCCTCATTTATGGCATCTTTTATTTGACTAACCTCAGTTCCAAAATAAGTATTAAGGCAACCAAACCAATCTTCATCATTTGTCATCATAAATCTAAAACTCAACCCAAGTAAATTGACACTTTTTAGGTCCCCTCTCTTGATAAGCCAACCCTCACTAGAAGTTAATTTGTGCAAATGGGTTTCAACATCTTTGTAACCTTCCAAAGATGTAACTATGGCTTCAAGGAATTTACCAACCTTAACTCTCTCACACAGATCTGCAAATCCATCAGTTATTATTTGTTTTATCCATCTTATAAATAGGCTTTCAAAAAGTTCATCCCGCAAACTCTTTGAGTGCTTCAAAACAATCTCACACATGCATTGCCATGGAAACTCAACATTTGAACCAAAAAAAAATTTTAGCCACTCCAAGCTCCCTTAAAATGCATCTAGATTGTCCAATGTTTCTTTGATCAATGTCTCATTCTTTGCAAGTTCCTTGTCACTTTTCACAAGATCAAGCAAATACTTTCCCCCAAGCCAATCTATAGAGAGAACACTAGTACACAAACAAAAATATATGACTAAATAAACTACTAAAAATTGCATATAAATGACTAACTTTAGTCACATGACTATTAGTGGTTTATTTGTAGTCATTTATAACACCACTAAATTTATGACTAAACAATTTTAGTCATTTATTTAGCCATTAATTTGGTCATTGATTTGGTCATATATTCAGTCATTAATTTTAGTCACGTGACTATTTTAGTGGTTTATTTATAGTCATTTATAACACCACCAAATTTATGACTAAATTATTTTAGTCATTTATTTAGTCATTGATTTGGTCATTGATTAAGTCGTTAATTTAGTCATTTATTTATTCATGGTAGTGATTTGTTTAGTCATATATTTAGTCATTAATTTAGTCATTGATTGTTGTTAACTGGTCATTTTTTAGTCATGGTAGTCATTACTTGAGTCATATATTTAGTCATTAATTTAGTTATATATTTAATCATTAATTTAGTCATGTATTTAGTCATTAATTTAGTCATTACTTTAGTCATATATTTACTCATTACAAATCAAATCTAACTTAATTAATCCTCACAAATTTATGCATATAAACTTCAAGTATCATAGATATTCAAATGTTAAAAAACACCATGAAATGAAGACTAAAATGCTTGAACAAATATGATTGATCAGACACAAACACAAACATATTACAAATCAAGAGGAGCCACAACACAGTATTTATGAGTAGAGAAAAAACCACTCTAAAAATTTATTTCATTAAGCCTCATTGGAAAATAAAAATTTCATTGGTTACATTCAATGTCTCAGTGACATTGTACAACTTACATACACTATATAAACAAAATACTCCTATTTTCATATACTTATACTTTTTCCCCTTCCATAACTGCAGTCCTTTTGGAAGGGAAACAACCTCCTATAGGGGCTTGAACCATTTAATCCCCTTGAAAATCCACAAATTTTCCATCACTATTGGTTTTGGCTCCTCCAAAATCTTCCTTGTTGGTATTCACCTTTCACTTCTCCAATTTGGAGAAGCAGCCTGAAAATAAGGTTTCTAAATTTGCACATCAAAAACTCAGAAAAGTCAAATAATACAGAGGATAAAATTCAAACATTTTCTTTTCCTTTTCCAACTATGGTGCACCCTAAACTTAGGTGCTAGATATAGTGAATGTATCAAAATTAGATATAACATCCATCAAAAGCATATTTGGAAGTAGATTTTTATTAGATATTGTACTTGCAAGTTCCACTAATTATAATAAAGATAAATAGTTTTACCTTTCTGCATCAACTAATGCAATTCTAATAAATTTTAGAGGATCGACAATGCTAGCCTTTATCATATCAACATACTCACCTACAAGTTGCAACACAACATTAAAATTATTAATTAGACTCAATATCTAAGAAAGAAAAAAAAATTCAAACATTATCAATTTAGTAAAAAAATCATCAATTTCAAATATCAAAGTAGCCAATGCTTCACTCTCTACATCCTCTGCTACAATTAAAAGAGGCCTTTATTTCTGTGATAAATGCAACAATAAATTATATTATTTGTCAAAACTTATCACTATGTGCTTATGAACTCAAGATCATTCAAATTGTCAAACTAATTGACATGACTACCTATTTTCTTTCTATCACATACACTTTGGGTATGCAAGATCATTGAGAATCCCAATTATTGAACTATGAAATTCATTAATGCAATGAAATTATATCTTAAGTAAAATGTGCATCCTTGCATTACAATTATCAATTTTCAATTACTCATCATTATGGTCCTTCCCAATAGAGTTCACCATAAATACAACTCCTGCATGGCATCAAGACTGATTTAGATAAATCTTTATAGTTTCAAACATATTCAACATAAGATAAATCTTTACAGTTTCAAACATATTCAACATAAGTAAGCTCTAAAGAATGTCATTTTTATCTTAAAATCTCATTTTATGAGTTTCTTTTAAAGAAATTTTCCAATTGCTCATAGTATTCATACAAAATAGTACCACACATTTAATACTGTCAAAAATGGCAAATATCAAGTTGTAGTAGGTAGCGTGTGGAGGGTTGGTTTAGAATTAAAAAAGAAATTAATGTTGACTACCTTCTAATACTAAATTAGGTTTATATTTAGATATTTACTATTGTGTATTAAGGTAGTCTAGAGAAATGCAAAACTCTAATAGTAATAAATTAGTTTATGCACTTTAAAATGATAATTAAAATATATGAACATCAATATTTTATTAATAAAATTATTAATATTTATTATATATTATAGTTATTAATAATATTTATTATTTATCTATTATGATTATATATTATCAATAATTATTTTATATATATTATATACATGATTTAAATATAATAATATTATTGATAATATATATTATATATTAAATAAAGAACTTTTATTTTAAAAAATATATTATAACTATATAGATAATATTATGAATATATATTGCACAAATGTATGAAAAAACAACATAGACTATTTTTTTTTAATTTTGAGATTCAACACTTCTTCAGTGTACCTATGGATGAGCTAGTTAAGTATTCATTAAAAATAATACCCAACTAATCATTCATTAAATAGTCACATATCACAAAATAGATTATATTTGTTGCTTTGTGTGAGAAGAGTGTTGAAGAAATACTCTTAGAAATATAAGATCCCTTAAGGCTTAAGTGCTTGAAGCACTTATTTCCTTGGACCCAAACACCTACTTTTTTAGACTTGCGCAAATTGGTGCCAAGTTACCTGTAGATTTTAACATTGAGAGCAAGCCCTTACATGTGTAGTGACACCTAACACAATGCAAGAGATCACACCAATATTTCAACATGTTATCAAACCCATACGACAACCACCAATGCCCACAATCTCCACTCAACGAGCCATACCAACATATGACATGAATTTGATACCATTTTCTAAAAAAATTGTAAATTCATTTTACTGAAACCCAAATCAAGTGAATCAAACAACCACACTTATCGAAAACTAATCAAACACCAATACTATACCTTTATTATCACAAAATAGATTATATTTGTTCACTCTCCAATTTTTCTTTCCTTTCTCTCCCACGGTCAACGAGAATTAAAATGGAGAGACCTATCCTCACCCTCGGTTATTGAAATGAACACGTAATGGACAAGGTAAATTAAAATGAAAATTATGACCAAGATCCTAATACTGAAAACATCCCCACCAGACCATCACGGGAACAGGAGACCTCGTCCCGCTGATGGGATGACAATAGGAGAGAAAGGAAATCTATTTTTTATATTCTTATATTACATTTTTTAGTCTTTATCCATACTTGCAGATGGTACAAAATTTCATGGTTAAGTGGAAGCCTCCCATCAACAACAAGATCCAAATAACCATGTATCTCTCTCAATCGAACCTCTAAACCCTTCAGAGCTGTCAATTTTCCACCAACCTGTTATGCACAAAAGTCAAATTTTAGAGCTGTCACCACTAAAAACAAAAGAAATGGAGCTTTGAAACCAAATCCAAACACAACACAATGCGGTATTCATACAAATCCATACAGACAAACTAAACTCAGAACATTGGAATGGAAACAACTTCAAATTATGATGCAGAGCATGGATTCACTTTACTCAACTGGAGGCACATTTCACAATAATGGGTTCTTCATCTAAAGCATATATACAAGGTTCAAATAGTAAAGATATTGATGAAAGATAGAGGAATTAAAAAGATACCTGGATGTAGTTGGATTGAAGGCCGTAGGAGATAGATCACATCCACAAACATGGAAGAGCTATGCAAAGTAGGAGAAATCGGCTTGGAAAATGAAGGCAGCAGGGTATAAAGAATCATTTATCTGCCACCATAGTAAAAAGTTAGCAATTTGATGTAGAGATAGGAGGCAATAAAATTAGTTTACACAAAGGATTCAACAACTTGGTTCTTGAATGACTTCCTAAGCACTCACAAAGACTCAACAATAGAATGGGATGCAAATGACTCCAACATGCACTATGGGTTTTAGACCTTCACATAGACCATTTAGGCATCTAACAAGATTAATATCCTTACTCAAACTCCACTTGATCACTCACCAACCCTCGAGGACAACAAATTGTAAATACACCACTCCAACCTACCTACAAACTAGTAGCACGTCCCTAAGGAATTGTCAGACATATCCTTTGACCGGGGTGACTTTTCAAGACTGTACAAATATTTTTAGATACCCCTTTCCATGTTCTATAATAGATCTAAAATCCAATGGTGACTCTTTTGGATGAAAACACTCAAACCAACACTTTATCATTCAACCAACTGGGCCAATTTGGCCTCTTTTACAAAGATACACCCCTTTAGACACCTCCAAACCTATGATTCTTCATGGAAAGATTTTTTGTTAGGTTACCAAACTTAGGATTTCACAACTTCTAAGGTTCCAATAACTCACCAAGGTGCCAAACCACTAAACCCTCACTTTATGCCACCAAAACTAGGTTTTCCAAGGGTGCTTATTGGAAATCAACCTTCCCAACCTCTCCAAACTCTACAATCCACTTAGATACTACTATCTACACTTTCACATGCTCAAAATTCCCTTTCCCAACCTTTTCCGAGGTTAATTTTCCAAACCCTAGGCTTAACCCACCATTTCTTGTTTGGAAATAAGGAAAATTCCAACTAAAACAACACCATAAATTCTCAAACCAACTCCCCTACTTCTACCAGACATATAAACAAAATAAAACAATTGGAGGAGCCATTCCACTGAGCCACAAAGAGTTAAAATGTGTGGAATGGCTTAGTTACTCATTGTGCACTCTCAAACACACAAATTGCTTTACACAGGAAAAAATAGGAAAAAACTTCTAAAATATACAAAACTTAATGCATTCCAACCAAATCACTTTGAAATGAAATTAAATTCAACCTATTATATATTCCAATTCATTCCATGGAACTTAAGGACCTGTACAGGCCGTACAAAGGTCTGCTACACAAGAAAAACAATGAAAATCTGGAAAATTGCCTTGTTTGTTATTCAAAATTTGAAGAAATTACACCAACCACCTTTTCCAACATACACAAGACATTTTTAAAAACTTTAAATCTCCCAAAACTGAACTTAACTACCTTTTGAACTTCCCACACACAAAATGAGCTTTCACCTTCCTAGTTTGCAACTTTTGCAACTTTACATTGGCAACTTTGCAATTTCTTGACAACTTTTACATTTTTGCTCAAAATGACACAAAATGACTCAAGAAAACTAGGTATGGCCTCAATATGGCCTTATTACATCAAAACACCTTAAAAGACTCAAAACCTTTAAAACTCAAACTAAAACCCCTCATTGCATGACTTGCACTTGGTGCTCTTGCACCACAATTGCATTTGGTTTGTTAAACATGGCCTCTAGTACAACTATTAGAGTTGTTAAGAACCTTCAAGTATGTTATTATTGCCACAATGCATATGCATCTACAAAGAAGAATCTATTTCCATCAAATCATAAAGGAGAGAGGAAATTTTTTAGATGTTGTAGTTGCAACAACCCTAGTACACATGCATGAGAAATGTGGAAGCATAGAGAAGGCACATGAACTGTTTTAAAAAATGCCTCAAAGAACTGTTGTCTCATGGAATGAAATGGATGCCGGATATGCATACAATGGATTTGTTGAAAAGGTTTTAAAAAATTTGAAGGAAATGAAAATGGTAGGTGTCAAACGAGGCTCTATAACCTTTGTCAGCATCCTCCCTACCTATGCCAAAATGGGAACTTTGGAACATGGTATGGATATGCATCAAAGCATAATGAAAGGGAGGTTTTTACTCAATATTGTTGTAGGAAATGCTTTGGTGGACATGCATGAAAAATTTGAAAGCATACACAAGATACGTGAAGTGTTTGATAGAATACCTAAAAGAGATGTCATCTCATGGAATACAATGATTGCATGATATGCACAAAACAAATATTTTGAAAAGGCTTTAAAATATTTCAAGAAAATGCAGTTCGCAGGTGTAAAGCCAAATTCCACAACCTTTTCCAGCATCCTCCCTATCTGTGCCAAAATGGAAGCTTTGGAACAGGGTATGAACATCCATCAAAGCATAAAGGATAGAGAAATTTTGTCAGATGTTGTAGTGGCAACAACCCTTGTAGACATGTATGCAAAATGTGGAAACATAGACAAGGAATGTGAAATGTTTGAGAAAATCCCTCAAAGAGTCTCATGGACTACAATAATTGTAGGATTTACACAAACTAGATCTGTTGAAAAGGCTTTAGAAACTTTCAAGAAAATGCAATTTTCAGGTTTAAAGCTAGACTCTACAACCTTTGCCAGCATCCTCTCTTCCTGTTCCAAAATGGAAGCTTTGGAACAGGGTATGGAAATCCATCAAAGCATAATATAAGGGGGATTTTCATTTGATATTATATTTTGAAATGCTTTGGTTGACATGTATGCAAAATGTGGAAGCATAGAGAAAGCATGTGAAGTTTTTGACAAAATGATGCAATATAAGAGGAAGAACCACAACCAAACTCAATCTCATTAGCAAAACTCAAACATCCTCCAACTTACCCTTCACAATCACTTAATTCAAGAACTCCAACCTACATTTAGAGTTCCAAATTTCTTTAGAGACCTCCTAGACACCTTAAACATCCTTGATTCAACCTAAAACAACAAACACAAAGTCTACCTTTTCAATTCTTATCATTCTATCATGACTGTCCTCACTTATGCAATCATGGCACTATTGCTACAAACACAAAAATTGACCAATGAAGCACAATCCACTAAATCATCACTTGATACATCTTGGTTAGGGTTAACTCAACTTGAATAAACTCCTTCCAATCCCTAGAACACAAAGCCTTTGTTCTGATAGACAAATGCTTAAAGACTATTTGTATTCCTTGTAGGTTTGCTTCAACATACTATCAGAGATATCTATTCATTTACACCTAAAACTTTGATTGTAACCAAAAATTAGGATACCCTTTCCCATGCCTTAAAACATATTAAAAGTTTAGTATGGGTTTTTTTGAGAAATGTGGTCAAATCAGTCTGTCTATGCTTAAGAATAGGTCTAATTAGGTATACAACCACAATAAGGCTTATTGCATATAGTAACTCTGCCATCCATTTCTCTTAAATAGTGATTGGAACATATCAATATTGACCTAATAAAGCTTATAATATCCTTAGAAGTCCATTTCCATAAATTATTTACTAAACCCTAGGTTGGGTTCCTTAAATACCCTGTTTTCTGCCTATGCACACAATTACAGTCAATGACTTTGGATTTTTTTTCTACACATTTGTCTTAACCATTTAGCCTCAAACCTTCAAGAATATAAGTATACATGTATTTTGGACTCTTCACATCAATTATTAGCACATAACATTAAGTATTCATGCAACCCTAACCTACTATATCTCTAATTTTGTCTTTATTAGTCTAAGATACATGAGTACATTCAATAAATTCACATTTACATCTCCTTCAATTTATTATCTTGTTCCAAAACCACTGAAATATGAAGGAATATGAAAATAATATTGTTCTTACCAATATCTAGATGATTCCACTATCAAATAGAGGAGGAACACAACTATTTATAGTCTCTAGATACCCTAACAGAGGGTTTTAGCAGTTTTAACAAAATGTGCAATATCTCATTCAAAACCCCATGTATTTGCATGAAACAAAAATAATAGGGTAGGTGATTGAGAGGTCTCACTCTTGAAACCATTTACACATCCATCCATGCATGTACAGTTCCGTACAAAGCCTAGAAACTCAAAATTTCTAAAGAAAAGATGTTATAAAATAATGTTTTTATTGAACTAACTTCTTTATTCAACCACCCACACCTATTTCATCATACAAATGACCTTTTTAAAGGAATTCCAAGCTGTCTCTTCAGTTTCTAACTGATTTCTAACTATCTATATGACAAATGACTTTTCATCTTCCTAAGTTTGCCTTAATTTTGCAATTTTACAACTTTTATGACAACCTTTTGCATTTTTTTCACTTTTTGGACCTAATAAACACCAAGTGACCTCATACTGACCTAAATATGTACAAAATCACTTATTTAACCTTGTTATAAGGTCAAGACAACAAAACTTGAATCAAATTTCAATTTTTTTCACATGGAGGTTTGATTTTGTCAGGGTGCTCCTGCACCACATAATGCCTCGAAGAGATGTCATCTCTTGGACTGAAATTATTGTTGGATATGCACAAAATGGATTTGTTGAAAATGATTTAGAAACTTTGAAACAAATGAAATTGGAAGGTATAAAGCCAAATTCCACAACCTTTGCCAGCATCTTTCCTGCCTATGCCAAAATGGGGGCTTTGGAACGGGGTATGAACATCCATCAAAGCATAAATAATAGAGGAATTTTTTCAGATGTTGTAGTTCAACTGCCCTAGTAGACATGTATGCAAAATGTGGAAGTATAGACAAGGCATGTGAACTGTTTGAAAAAATGCTTGAAAGAGATGCCATCTCATGGAATATGATGATTGCGGGATATGCACAAAATGTATTTTCTAAAAAGGCTTTAGAAACTTTCAATCAAATGCAATTAGCAGGTGTGAAGCCAAATTCCACAACCTATGCCATCATGCTCCTTGCCTGTGCCAAAATGGGAGCTTTGGAGCAGGGTATGAACATCCATCATAGCATAATAGATGGGGGATTATTGTCAGATATTATGGTTGGAAATGCTCTGTTAGACATGTATGCAAAATGTGGAAATCTACACAAGGCACGTGAACTCTTTGATGGAATGCCTCAAAGAGATGTCATCTCATGGAATGCAATAATTGCAAGATATGCACAAAGTGGATTTTGCAAGGATGCTCTCAAAATATTTTCTAGTATAAAGTTTTGTAAATCAGATTACTTAAAACTAAGATAGATGATAGGTAAACCCACATTCCAACATGCTCACCTGTTGAAAATGGCTGCCAACATAAAAAATATACCTACTCTAGTCTTATTTGAATTTTTCTATAAAAGATGCTCAAAATTTGGTAACTAAATGCTTTATAATTGAGTAATATAAAATCAAATAGATACTTTCTAATCAATGAAAGTTATTGAAGTGAAGCTTACACCAAAAAAAATGATCTTTATATTGCCTCATTTATTCAAATTGTATAATTAGAGTGTAGCTAACTCTACAATGAGGATGATAAGTAAAATATACCTAACAACAACCATAAAACCACCAGGAAACAAAGCTGGTCTCTGTAATAACATAACATGTTTACATAAGCATCAAATGAATTCTAATTTTTGACACATTTTTGAAGTCCAATAATAAAAATATTAGGAATACACATGTTGTTATCAAGTTAAAAGCAATTTCATAAGCATACTCCAGTATAATTTAAAACCATAAACCATTAGAGAGCATATGACCTTAACTTGTCAATGCAAATGTGTGCATTTGTTGGAAACATCAAAAGATACCATTAAAGTAATCTTTATTGTAGAAGCTTTGATGTTCTCTTTTGCAAAATAAATCTATTGTAACAATCTTCTCAAATTTGTTTGCAACAAACTGCTTCCAAAGAAGACATGTTATAACTTATAAGCATATTTATTTTCATTGAACTTGTAGAGGAGCTAAAGAAGGGGAAAAAACTATCAAATGCATCAAATCAACTCTATAAGGGAAACTCCTAGTACAATTTGAATTTGTGAGATTCGACCCCCAGTATGATTTGTCCAAACCATTGCACCATTCTATTGACATTCTTTCAAACAAAGGCTTTTGGAAGATTATTTTGTTTCTAGAACTCACAAACAAACCGAATCGTATTGAATCATTCTTGGTCAAATTATCTAGCAAATTTAACAAGGCTTCACATAGAGCCACAAAAAGATCTGTTAGATTTGTTTTCAACACCCGTCTCACATCTCAGTTGGTGTGATTTGGTCCTCAATTGAGCTATGGGCATCTTCATTTTCCATTTGTTAGTGAAATCAAGCCCCATGAATTTTTTTTCAAAGACTATCTCAAGTGGGTTCAACTAAATATGAATCTTATCTAATTCTTATCCTTTCAAAACAAGAAGACCAAAACCTTGGTTTTGTTGGTGTTGACTTAGATCATGAGCACCAACAACATTGGCCCGTCATTGGAACCACTACCCAAGTCCCGGAGATAGGCATGAACTCCACTAACGACATCCCCATGGGACCATTGTGGGAATAGGAGACCTCGTCCCATTGATAGAAGATCCTCATGTTAGGGTTAGAGATGGCAGATCTAACAATTAAATGCAGATTTAATTAGCAAAATAGAGAAACTAAAACATGCACAAAATAAATCATAACACAGAATTTAACGTGGTTCACCCAATCTGGGCTACATCCACCAAACTGCAGCCATCCAATACTTTTATTATCCAGTGAAAAACCTATTACAATCTTGCGAATAATTGCATTTTTCATCATACAGTAATACCCATCCGAATCCCTTTTTAACAAGCTTAGAAGCTTCCAGATTTTTGGTTCTACAAAATCGGATTTTTCTTTTTTCATTGTTTTTTCTTTTTCGGTGATCACGCGAAAAAGTAGGAAGAAAATTTTTCTCAGGGGCTGCCGCCCTCGAACCCCCGCCCGGGGCCCGGCCCGGCCCCAGACCCCGGCAAGGACAGGGGGCCGAGGTGTATAGTATACCATGGGCTATATAGTATAACATGATCAGTCGCCACATACCAACAATCTCCCACTTGGAGACTGATCCTAGACAACACTGCTGCACTTACAGCTCCCACTGGAAATAAGTACCTTGGACCCTGCTGCTCTATTATACTTGAATTCAACCTTGAAGGCCAACCGAAGTTGAAGAGGAGCTCAGCTTCTCCCTTGGCACTGCCTTCATAAACATATCTACTGATTTACATCTGTATGTATCTTGTCCAACTTGACCTGTCCATCCTCCAACACTGACCGAATGAAATGATATCTCAACTGTATGTGTTTTGTTTTAGAATGCAAGGCATAATTCTTTGCAAGATGTATAGCACTCTGACTATCTGTAAACAAATAATTTCCAGCCTATTGTTTGCCCAACTCATCCATGAAAAGTTGCAGCCATATCATCTCCTTTGCCGCCTCTGTTGGAGCAACATACTTTGCCTCTGTGGTGGATAAAGCAACCACCTTTTGCAGTCGAGAAATCCAACTCACTGCTATCCCACCAACTGTAAATACATAACCTGTGGTACTCCGCCTGGTATCTATATCCCCTGCTAAATCTGAGTCAACATAGCCTTTTAAATCAGTATTAGAGCCCCCAAAACATAAACAATTATTGGATGTACCTCTCAAATACCTGAGAATCCATTTTACCGCATTCCAATGCTCAACTCCGGGATGACTCAAATACCTACTAACAACTCCTACAACATGTGCAATATCCGGTCTAGTGCATACCATGACATACATTAAACTACCTACAGCTGAAGCATATGGTACCTTGGACATTTTTTCTTCCTCCTCATGTGTCTTTGGACACATATCCTTAGTCAATTTAACATGACTAGGCAAAGGTGTCCTGACAGCTTTTGCATTATCCATATGAAATCTCTGCAACACCTTTTCAACATAATTAGCCTAGATAAAACAATTTTCTGTTTTTCCTATCTCTACAATTTTCATACCAAGGATTTGTTTTGCTACCCCCAAATCCTTCATAGCAAAAGATTTTGCTAACTGTTGTTTTAGCTCACTTATGTGATCCATGTTAGACCCAGCTACAAGCATGTCATCAACATATAAACACAAAATAATGTAGCCGCATTATCCAACCTCTTAAAATAAACACAATGGTCGAATTACACCGTAGCCTTGCTCAGCCATAAAACTGTCAAATTTCAAATACCATTGCCGAGGTGCTTGCTTCAAGCCATATAAACTTTTCTTCAATCTGCACACTAGTTTCTCCTTACCTTTGACCTCAAATCCTTGTGGCTGATCCATGTATATTTCCTCTTCCAAATCACCATGGAGAAAAGTTGTTTTAACATCAAGCTGTTCTAAATGCAAATCTTCAGCAGCCACAATACTTAAAACAATACGAATAGAAGTCATTTTAACAACAGGAGAAAAAATCTCATCAAAATCAATACCCTTTTTCTGTGCAAATCCCTTTACAACTAATCTGGCTTTAAATCTTTTCTTACCTCCATCCTCCTCTTTCAACCTATAAATCCATTTGTTTGGTAAAGCCTTTTTACCTGCAGGCAACTTGCATAAATCCCAAGTCTGATTTTCTAGCAAGGAGTCCATTTCTTCTTTCATTCCATGCTCCCACTGAACCTTGGTATCCACCTGCATAGCTTCATCATAATATTCTGGTTCACCAGCATCGCTAACAGAATAGTATACAAAGAGGGAGAGAATCTTTTGGAGGTCTACTTAACCTTGAAGATCGTCTAACAGGAGTTTGTGGTATTTGTTGCTGCTGTTGTTGCCTAGTATGAGGAACCACTGAAACATCATTGTTGGGAATATCATCCAACACTACATAATCATTTTCTTTCTTCTCATGCTGCAGCAACATGCATCTTTGTACAACACTTTTTCATTGAATATGACATCCCTGCTTCTCACAATTTTCTGATTTTCAAAATCCCAAAGCCTATAACCAAATTCATCAATGCCATATCCAACAAATACACATTTCTTTGATTTTGCATCAAGCTTGGTTCTATTTTCAGAATCTACATGTGCAAATGCTTCACAACGAAGGTTTTGAGAAAAGAATAACTCACCTTCTTACCTTTCCATGCTTCCTCTAGAATACCACAACCCAGAGGATTAGAAGGACCTCTATTGATTAAATAAACAACAGTGTTTACAGTCTCTACCCACATTTTTAAAGGCAACCCAACATGCAATCTCATAGTCCGTGCATGCTCCATTATTGTCCTATTCATGCGCTCAGCCACTCCATTTTCTTGTGGAGTCCTTGGAACTATTTTTCCTACGAATACCATTAGAGGAACAATAATCTTCAAACTCTTTCTTGCAATACTCACCACCATTATCGATCTGAGACATTTTAACCTTTTACCCATCTCATTCTCAACCAAGCTTCTCCATTTTTAAAAGTTTCAAATACATCAGATTTCTGCCTAAGGAAATAAATCTATACCTTCCTAGTTGCATCATCAATGAATGTAACATAATACAGAGAGCCACCGAGAGAAGATACCTGAGCTGGTCCCCATACATCCGGTATGCACAAGCTCCAATTTCTCATCTTTCTTTTGCTTCCCATCCTTGAGAAACTTACTCTCTTTTGTTTTCCATACACACAACTTTCACAAAATCCATATTAACACATTTTAGACATGGTAAAACATTATTTGAATGAAGTAATTTCATACCTTTTGCACTCATATGCCCAAGTCTATTATGCCACAGTGCTGATTCAGAGTCCACAACAACTGTATGATCTTCTACTTGCTGAATTGCAGCAACTGTTCTTGAACATTGACCTTTTTCTGTAACAATTAAAGTAGAAGGAACAGTATGACCTGTACAAAGATATAAGGTGCCTACTTTCACACCTTTTTCTACCACTAAGGCACCCTTTGTGACCCTCTAGTTTTTATCACTAAAAGTAACAACACAACCTTCATCATCTAGTTGCCCTGCTAAAATTAAATTTCTGCTTAACTTTGGAACATGCCTTACCTCACGTAGTAGCCAATGATTCCCATTCTGCAACTTAATCTTGATTCTTCCCTTTCCAACAATCTGACAGGGTTCGTTATCTCCTAAATAAACCAGCCCAAAATCCCCTTGGACATAATCAAGAAAATAACTTCTATGGGGGGTAGCATGAAATGAAGCCCCTGAATCTAACACCCAAGAATCATCGGCATTATCAAGGGAAAGAATCAAAGCATCCTCATTAGATTTATTACTTACCACATTTGCCTCTTTACTTCCTTCCTTTCTGTCTCCTTTATTTTTTTGAGACCAACAATGTTTCTTCAGATGACCCGACTTACCACAGTACCAGCAATCCCTCTTGTCTCTAGATTGAGACCTTTTATCCTTTGATTTTCTTTGTGACTTCCCATGATTTCCATAATTGTTTTCTCTCCTTTGTTCTGCCCTGCTTTCTGCATTCAAAACATTGCCTTGATGTGGATGTTCCACCAGAGCTTTTCCTACAGATTTCCTCGCTCAAAATAACACCAACAACATCATCAAATTTCAATGTATTCGAACCAGAAACAAAATTGCTAACAGCCATTACCAAGCTATTCCAGCTTTCAGGCAAAGAACACAGAATCAAAAGAGCCCTAACTTCTTCATCAAAGTTTACTTTTACAAAGTTAATTGACTGGTGACCGTATTAAACTCATTTAAATGATCAGTAACTGACCCACCTTCTACCATTTTCATATTAAATAAACGCTTCATAAGAAATACCTTATTCGAAGCGGAAGGCTTTTCATATAACTTTTCTAGGGTTTCCATCAACTCTTGAGTTTTCTTTGCTTTTGTAATATTGAACGCCACTGTTTGTGCTAGGCACAAACGAATAATGCCAAGAGCCTTTCTATCCAAGATCTCCCAGTCCTCATCTGACATTGCTGCATGTTTCTTGGTTATCCCTTCCAATGGCCACCATAAATCCTTCTAATAGAGATAGTCCTCCATCTGCATCTTCCATAACTGATAGTTCTGCCCATTAAACTTCTCAACCTTCTTACCCTCGTCTGCCATTACTCCCACTCAACTATGAGACTCCCACTCAACCATGAGATCTTTCCTACAGACGATAATCGAAACACAACCCGCTCTGATACCACTTGTTAGGGTTAGAGATGGCAGATCTAACAATTAAATGCAGATTTAATTAACAAAACAGAGAAACTAAAACATGCACAAAATAAATCATAACACAGAATTTAACGTGGTTCACCCAATCTGGGCTACATCCACCAAACCGCAGCCATCCAATACTTTTATTATCCAGTGAAAAACCTATTACAATCTTGCGAATAATCACGTTTTCATCATACAGTAATACCCATCCGAACCCCTTTTTAACAAGCTTAGAAGCTTCCAGATTTTTGGTTCTACAAAATCGATTTTTTCTTTTTTCATTGATTTTTCCCTTTTTCGGTGATCACGCGAAAAAGTAGGAAGAAATTTTTTCTCAGGGGCTACCGCCCCCGAACTCCCACCTGGGGCCCGGCCCAGCCCCAAACCCCAGCAAGGATAGGGGGCCGGGATGTACAGTATACCATGGGCTATACAGTATAGCATGATTAGTCACCACATACCAACACCTCACACCTATGAAAAATATAGAACCATTGACACATTGCTAGAACCAAAAGATATGTCTGGCCAATAGACCGATAAGGTGGGGGCAGTCAGTTCCATTTTTTGTAATGTGGTAAGAGTCATACATGTAACACTATTTCAGGCTAGGGAACTCTTCTTGGAGGTTCTAAATGATTTGCCTCTTTTTTATAAGACTGTGTTGGCAGTGCCACCTGGATCACAGTTGTTTGGTGGGATTCCAAACCTAGATAATGAGGTGTAGTTGTGGAAATCTCATAGAGAGAAGCTACAAGCTATCATGATGATTTTTCTTAGCGAACTTATATCAAAGTCTTGGTTAGTGTGGCTTAAGACATGTGTAGATGATATTCTCTTCGCAGATAGGCTTGGGGGAAAGTATTTGCTTGATCTTGTGAAAAGTGGTAAGGAACTTGTAGAGAATGAGACATTGATCAGAGAAACACTGGACAATCTGGATGCACTTGAAGGGATCTTGGAGTGGATAAAAATGGATTTTGGTTCAAATGTTGAGTTTCCATGGCAATGCGTGTGTGAGATTGTTTTGAAGCACTCAAAGAGTCTGTGGGATGAACTTTTTGAAAGCATGTTTGTTAGTAGGATGAAACAAATAATAGTTGATGGATTTGTAGATCTGTGTGAGAGAGTTAAGGTTGGTAAATTCCTTAAAGCCATAGTTACATCTCTGGAAAGTTACAAAGATGTTGAAACCCATTTGCACAAATTAACTACTAGTGAGGGTTGGCTTGTCAAGAGAGGGGACCTAAAAAGTGTCAATTTACTTGGGTTGAGTTTTAGATTTATGATGACAAATGATGAAGACTAGTTTGGTCACCTTAACGTTTATTTTGGAATTGAGGTTAGTCAAATAAAAGATACCATAGATAAGGGGTCCAAGAATATTCTAGAAGACCTCCCAAGTTTTCTTAATGCACATAAATCTCCTTCAAGGATAAATGATTTAGCACCTTATTTGAAAGAGCAATGCTTCCATTTTATCTCAACATTGATTGTTGAGATTGAAGAATATCTTGCACATCTTTCAAAAGCTCTCTATCAATAAATGAAAAATGAGGAGATGCCAGAAAAAATGAACAAGGAGACACTAGAACTGACAATTATAGTGGAAAGGGAACTTTTCTTAGGAAGGCTTTTAGTTTCTCTCAATTTTCATTCAACTTCCCTTCCACTAGTTCTTGGCTCATCTTAGCTTTGGTTTGTTGAGAACAAAACTTCAGTTTTAGGGAAAGTATCTTCGACTTTCAGATATTCCAGTATTGATTTTGATTACCCTCTTCTAGATAGTTCTGGAAGACAAATACTTATGAGGGGTTTTTTTGAAGCCTGAATCATAGGATAAAAATAATAGCACCAAATTGAATAAACTGAGAAGAAATATGCACAATATTTGTATTAAAGCTAAGAGGTATCACAAAATTTGATCATAATCCTAAATATGAACATATATACACAAACCAATGGGGAAATCTACATTTTGTTCAATTGAAGTTAATTAGTTTTATGCTTTGAGGGTAGATTGTTTGTAGGCCTGAAGTTGGCCATATATTCAGTCAGCTAGTTGTTAACTATAATAGAAACTATCCATGATAGCTAAACAGGGGCATGCACATGCACATCTATACGCAAAAAAATGGGAAAATATACATTGTTCACTTAGTTCAATTATATTTGAAAAGATAACTCCTGCCCATTGATATGTTGAGAATTTCATATGTTTCAATGATTTAAGCAAGCAAAATGCACAGGGGATAACTTTTCTACCTATAAAATACTTATTGAACACCTGACAGATTAGGATTTAAACAATAGAGTCCTTCAATAATCAATTATATACTCTATGGAGCAACCTAAGTTGAACATAAGTTTTGAATGGAGGAAAAGAAAAGAGACTTTCAAGGATTTTCTTGGTGCATCCAGACTCAGATTAAATGATTTTACAATTCTCGTGTTGATAATTACATGCATAAGTTATAAAAGAAAAAAAAAATGGTCAGGTTTATTCATGTGAACAAAAAAACTAAACTTGAAGAGGAATAAAAGTTCCTATTTTATTCTATCTACTACTAGAATCCATTGGGATGACACAAATCAGCAATTGGTTCAACAAAAAATTAGAATGCTTAAAAATTTCATTGATCTACATAAAATGATATAATATTACATGTTTACTCAAAATAATACCTCTTAATGTAACTACCTATTAGGAGGAACTTTGTTTAGGAGAATAACATATTGGAGTCCATTATGAAGTTGGCCCCAGTAAAGCTTTGGATGGGATGGAAGTTTAGAGATTAAGAATCCTTCCAAATCAGCTCCTTTGATTTCATGCTCCCAAAATTCCAGACCTTGCTTCTCCATCAATCCATCATTAGTCCATGTTGTGCTTGCAACATGTGGCTCATCAGGACCTATTGCTGCTACTAGAACTTTGGTTCTTATGACACACATGATTCTAAAACCCCCATTTACATCATAGATGGTCTCATTAGACCTTATTTAATGAAAAAAAACTACATCTAATGCCTAAAGACCCTAACACCTAGACTTTAACAAATTGAACTCTTGATGTTAACTTCATATGCTTGGTTCTCCTACACCAGATAGTGAAGTGGAAGATTGGAGGGGATTCTAGCACGCTCACAAATCTAGCAAAAATTACATGGTTCAATTATCCCATGTCTCCAAATTGAAGATTTTGTGTATAATCATAGGGTCAACAAGATCCTTGTAGACAAGATGATGGTAGTTAGGCTGAATAATGGTTTCATCTACAATATTTAAGAATTTATCCACTTAAAAAGTGAACTTGGAGCTAAGCTGTTGTAGCGTGTAGACATCCAAGTGACTTGAATATATTTAGATCAATGAAAATGCTGATTTTTAGCATATTTCTACAGAAAATCTTTGTTTTTAGGCCATGTATGGCCCAGTACGGACTGAAGAGAATGTTTAATTGGTTGTAAATAGTAGAGCCTTCAATCACCTTCCAAATTTTTCTTGTTTCATGCAGATTGATTAAGTATTGTGTAAGTTATTTGAACTTTTGTGAAATCAGCCAAGAACCCTCATTAGGGTAAACAGTGGTTAAGAAAAATTGTTTCCTCTCTTTCCAACTGGTGAAATCCACTACTTCTTTGAGATTGCTCTTACATGTATGTTCCTCCATATTCTAATGATTTTTTGATCAAAACACAAAGTTAAGGTGATGAGTTGGAATTATTGACTGAATTTTTTGTTATAGACTAATAAAACTTAGAGTTTCAATGGAACTTAGCCTAGGGTTTGGTAAATTGAGCATGGGAATAGCTATCTAAAGGTCTATCAAGCATAAAAAAGTAAAAATACCTCTATTTGAATCACTAAAACAATGAGTTTGTGTGTGGAGATTATATAACCAATAAGCCCTATCTTGGTTGCATACCTAATTAGCCTTGTTTTGAGGTAGAAATAGTATATTTGTATACCTTTTCTCCAAAATAACCTAAGGAAAGCTTTTGATATGTTTTGGTACATGAAAAGGGGGATCCTAATTGTTGATTACAATTAGTATTAGAGGTCTCCATGGGAAGTTATCTATGATAGTGTTATGATGCATGGCTATAAGGAGTACAACCAATCATTAAAGTTTGTCTATCAAAGTGAAAGGCTCTGTGTCTTAGGGTGTGGAAAGAGTTTAATCATGTTAAATTAAGTCTAGTAATGGTGTCTCAGGTGTTGAAATAGATAATGGTGTCATGAAAAGCAAAGTTGAGGGTTGAGGTTTGTAAGTACCATGGTGGCACAATGAAGATAGTCATAACAAGGTTATGTAATATGAAAGGGCAGATGTTGTAATTGATTTTTTTTTATTAAGTTAAAGTTGAACAAGGTGTCTTGAAGGCTTTGTAGTTTTTTTGGACTCTTGCACATTTGTGTGTTGGGTTGAGTGATTAGAAAGGGAAAGAAGAACTTAAGATGAGTAATCAAACTAAACATGGATTGAGTTTGTTAAAGTGGAATTGAGAAGTTGATATTTTGTGTAGCCACAACTAGAGTGTTGGAGGCTGGCAATTGGTAAACTTCAAATAATTCCTTTTTAACCTCACTAGTTATAAATCTGAATTCCCATGTTTACTTCTCATTTATTTTCTATTCTAACAACTGATAGAAGGAAGAAAAGGTCTCCAATCAACCATAATATAGAAAGAAGAAATTCTACCTTGATTGCTGACCTTCAGGAAAATTTGCAGAAGGCTTCAAGGTACCACCTTGGGAGCATAACACTATGATTTTGGAGTTTTTATCTAGTTTTGATCTCACTTATGTCAAGTAAATTTTTTTTCCTTAAGATATAGTATTCAAAATTTGAATAGACTTTCTTTTATGATAGATTCTTAATAGAGTTGTTAATTGACATGCCTATAATTCCAATGTTAGAAAACATTTACCTTCAAGAAACTCTGGATTTTCTTCAGTTCCTTGAAAAATCCCAAAGAATGCAAATGCAACATGTCTAGCAACATCCCATGCCATCCACTCTTTTATTAATCTATAAATTTGCACATTTATAGCTCCTTCTAGATGATATTGAAAAAAAGGGCTTCATCAGAAATATGAGGAACAAGTGCACATTAATAAGAATTTACCGCCAACTTCTGCAACCAACATTAAGGAAGTAATTGGAATCAAGAATACAAAAATACAAGTACAACCAACTATCAATTAACTATATATGCAAGAAGCTAGAAGATATACATTGGCATACAACAATAAACATATAGAATTCTTACCCATTTCTTCACTCAATATTTTCTTGAATTTTTAAAGATTTAAGATAAAACCTTGTGGTAGTTTTTTACATCAACATTTTGGATCACACTACGTGATCCTCTCATCACACAATGTGATCAGAAACCATGATCTAAAAAACTACCATGCAGTTGTATCCAAAAGCTTTAAAATGAAAAACATAATGCTTCTAAACAAGCTTTTCTTTTCACCTTACAATAATAATTCCTTAAAAATATTCCAGTATACTTTTGTTTATTGTGAAATAATGTGATGATTCCTTCAATTTTAGGTAGAACATAGACAAGTAATGAGAAATTTCCTATTGAGATTAAAAACTACAAGAAATCCTCAAAATCCCAAGAAGCATGAATGGTATTTAAGATACCTACTTCTTTGAATTTTGCCTCTTGACGCACATCCCAAACAACATATCCATTTTCTTTCTGAAGTTTGAATGCTTCATTAACTTCCACAGATCGCACCTGCGCGTTCTCTCAAACATCATTGACACAAGGAAGAATTTGGACTTTGGTTCCTTAGAAAGCTTGAGCAAATACTCTATTATATAAGTGGTCTGTAATATTTCTTTCTTTGTACTTGTAATTAGGATTTTAAAAATTAAAATCCACAAAAGTGTTGAAGAAATAAAAGCAACTAACCCTCACAACATATGCCATAATCCTATCACAGGATCTTTCTATCAAAAAAACAACATTCCAATCACTATTCTATCCTTATCCTAAACATGGATCATTGAGTACAATCCAAAATATTGACGGAAAAAAGAAAATACAGTTACATCCAAAAGCTAAAAATTCATTCTTCTTCAGACAACATTCATATCACTTCCCAAATTCCAAATACAAAATTTCAAGAACAACAATATACCTTCCTATTCGAGACATTGAATTGGGAAAAAATTTGTGTTAAGAATGATTCAATCCCCAAAGCACATATAATCAAGTGTAATCTGTACTAAATATTCTTCAACATTTTCCATTGGTTGTAGAAAAATAAAATTTCCATGCATTCTCAAGGGAGTCTAAAGAGGCCAAAACAGTTGTGTTTGCATTGTCTCTCCACCTAAGATAAGTGGATTGCTTTGCATTTAAAGCATATAATGAAGCTAAATTTAATGTAATTGTAATTTATGAGAAGTGCAATTCATTCAAATTGTAAATATTTTGAGAAGAAGGTAAGTAGTTCCTAGTTGCATATGCAAATACTTATTTTCTTTGCAAGAAGAGTCCCAATGTAATTAGTAGAATATATACAACCTAATTTATAAAAAATAAAATCAATTAAATTCTAGTTTATAGAAGAGTGTTCGGTCTATACAAGAAGATGATCTAATTTGTTTCCCAATAGCAAGATTTGATGCATGATAAAAGGATGAGCTAACTCCTACAATATGGTTATCTTGAAAATTGCATTTAAGGTATCTAGATGAGGATGTTTAGGACCTTCAAATAAGAGAAAATTTAATGCACATTACATGATGCAACACTAACTTTTTTCTTGATTTCCTTTGGTTTTCTTTGATAGATCGTTAATTGACATTTTATAAAGGCTTTAAAAGATTCTAGAATGAAAGTGTTAATACTGAATGGAGTCCCATCATAGGGATATGTGAGGAAAAATCAGTATCTATTCAAATTGGAAGTCTCATTGATATGGTAAATCACCGATCAGATCAAGAACCCTAATTTACTACTTTTAGTGATTTTTCAGTTTCTTGTATGGTTAGAATTACATTAGTACTTTCATTCTAGAATATTGGTGGTGCCAAATGAAACAATCTGCTATGTTCAATCACATATCTGGATGTAATAGAATTCCAAGTACTAATGTTGGATGGAGTCCCATCATAGGGGTATGTGAGCCCAAGATAAGAATTGCAAGAGAAATTGTTCTAAGAGATGTGAACCATTTCCATCAATTTAAACAGGGTCAATTTTCTTGTGGAGAATATTGGTGGTGCTAAATGAAACAATTTGAAAAATAGGCTTGCACTATAATAATGTGCACTACATCAGATATCCAATAATAATGAAGGGAAATCCATCAAAGCATAACAACAGGGACTTAAATTCTTTCATATGTTGTAGTTACAAGTGCCCTGCTAGACATACGTTAAAATGTGGAAGCATAGACGAGGCAAGCAAACTGTTTCCAAAGATGCCTCAAAGAAATGTGATATCATGGAATGTCGTGATTGAAGGATATGTTCAAAATGGGTTTTTTTGAAAAGTCCTTAGAAAAATTTAAGCAAATGCAATGAGTGGGTGTAAAGCCCAAATCCTCAACCTTTAATCTATTCATAGTAAACTAAATTTGAAAATATTGGGGTTTAAGGACTTACTTAGATGGTTGCAACTCACTAAATTGGAGAAGTGAAAGGTCAATACTAGAGAGGAAGAGTTTGGGGAAGAAAATCCATTGCTAGTGTCCCAGCTTGCTTGCGCCAAACAGAAAATTCCATTCACCACCTGTGCCAGCATATACTTTTCCTTTGCAAGCATCCTCCCTACGTGAAAATGGGAGCTTTGGAACAGGGTATGGACATTCGTAAATGCTGTTGTATACTCAATTGTGTAGGGTAAAAGATGTCATGATTTCGAAACCTAAATGTGCACATTATTAGGAACTTGGCGGTAATTTTCATTTTAATAAACATACTCTAAAACCATCGTTGCAACTCACCAAATTGGAGGAGCGCGAAGCAATAGTGGTAGGAAAATGATGAATGTTTAAGATTTGTTAATATAATATATATTGCTTTTGTTAGTAACTATTTTCCTTTCTTATTTTTTTGTATTATATGCATTTATGTTCTAGCTTTTTGATTTTTTCTTGGGTTTTTTCTCTCTTTGCTTTATTTTTTAATTTTTATCTACATTTATATAATGGCCTAGTAATTAAGCCATAACATACATGATATAATAATTTTTTTCAACTTTCATTTTTTTTTTGCATTTTTATTTATAAATTTATTCTTTATAAATATGCTAATAGAAATAAAAAAATTTAAGTTATTTTTCTATTTTGTCTCCTTTTACTTATCTAATTAGTTTTCTTTTTTCACCTTTTTTCCCTTGTATTGTCTTGGTCTATTCTATTTCCTTCTTTTCCCTTAATTGGTTTCAACATTTTGTTGCATGTTTTGACTTTCTTTTGGTTCTTTTTATTGTTCATTTTAAATTTAATTTAATTTTTTTGGCTTGTCTTCATTGGTCATTGTGCAGCCTCCCCTTCTCCTCTTGTTTCTCTATTTAGGTTGTTCTTGGTTTGCAACTAACCACTTTTCTCCTTGAGCTCTTTCATCCTGATGATGGATCATGGAGTGTAATCCAAAATGTTGATGTAAAAAAATCTCACACAATCTAATCTAGAAACAGTGCAACATTAAATATAATTAATATATTATATATATTTAATATAATAGTAATAAGATTAAATTATATATAATATAATTATATTTATTATTATATTTAATAGTATATATAGGTAATATTATTATTATATATTGTATTCTATAATAAAAAATATTAAATATAAATATAAAATTATTATAATTAATAATTAATATATTCTTATATAGAAAAAATTAAATTAATATATAAAAAATTTGATAGTTTAATTGATCTTTGGAGAGATTAGGAAAAAGAAAAAGAGATCGAGGGGGAGACAATTCTATATAGAGAGAGGAATATATACTAACGTCACTTGCACCTAGAGGAGGTTCAAGGATTGTGCCGATAGAAAATTAAATGTTAATATGTTAGAGAGTATGTGTTTGTCCATGGATGTGCTACAAATTCTAGTTGCAAAATGTGGCTAGCTTAAAAAATTAATAATAAGTGCTAAATAATGGAATGAAATAAATTTAGACAAATCTAGATTAGGGCTCCCTATAACATACTTCATGCTCTTGGACTTAGGTCATGTGGTGAAGTTAGGGCTCCCTAAAATGCTTCCTCTTTGACCCCATCTTGCTAGACTATGGGAATAGCACTATTGATTCTTGATTCCTTAAATGATCCATTCAAATGGATTGAAATAATTGATAATATATATATGTATTATTTAAATGAAAGTGTCTACAAGATAGCCCTCAAAATTATGCAATTGGATTGTCTAAATCATATTTTATTAGTGAAATTGACCACAATTGCTCTGTGATACATTTGACATGCTAACACAAGAGGAAAATCAAACTGGCTTCAAATCATAGTTAAAAAGATTAACAATTCATTAACATAATGAGTAATAAAAGTTAAAGAATGTAAATGTTAAAATCTTTTATAAAATATGTGAAGGCCTTAAGACTACACCGAGAGGCAATGCCTTCTACGCAATAGGTATTTTTGGTGCACCAAGCAACCTAGGCGGCCAAATGGCCTTCTTAGGTAGGGGTCCTATGAGGGGGGCTTAAGCTCTATGTATTATGATCAAATTCAAAAGAAAAAATAATAGAGGAGTAATAGTCATTTATTTAGTCATTTTTATTTGTATGATATTAGTCATTTATTTAGTCATTTTTATTTGTCTGATATTAGTCATTTATTTAGTCATTTAGTTGTGATTTTACCCAATGACCAAATCAGTCACTTATAAATGACCGAATTAATTATTTATTTTCAAAATACTACTAGTGTTAGTCACGTGACTAAAAGTTTGTCACGTAGTCATTTATTTTCCAAATTCTACAAGTGGAATATCATGTGCACATGTCTTAAGCCACGCTAAGCAAGACTCTGATATAAATTCGCTCAAAAAAATTATCATGGTAGCTTGTAGCTTCTCTCTATGAGATTTCCACAACTGCACCTCATTGTTTGGGTTTGGAATCCCACGAAACAACTGTGATCCAGGTTGCACTGCCAACACAGTCTTATAAAAAAGAGGCAAATCATTTAGAACCTACAAGAAGAGTTCCCTAGCCTGACATAGCATTACCTGTATGACTCTTACCACATTAGAAAAAATGGAACTGACTGCCCCCACCTTATCGGTCTATCGGTGGAGCTATGAGGGGAGTTCCCCCAATGTAGTAATGTTAGGTTGATAATGTCCCTGTTTAAAATGATGGAAATGGATCACATTTCTCAGAAAATTAAATTTAATAAGTCAATTGACAATAAGGTTAAGTTATAAACACAAAAAATTGAATATGTGTGAAACTAACAGATGCATATGCCCTACATGTAATTTATAGTCCACTATTTCATAAGTCATGAAAGGCTATCATGACCTTGAATCTACATTTTCAATACCACTATGCCTAGTATTCCACCAATACTTACAATCATTTCATTGTCAAGATCAAATGCATCTTGTAACAAAAATAATCATAGGATAAACATTACTGTCTAACTTTGGTTCATCTCAGAAATCTACAAAGAGAGGAAAATTCTATAATTCCATCTCTCTCAGATTTGTTACCTAAGGTAATGTCATCAACCTTTTGGCCTTGTTTCTTGAATTTTCTCCCTATATAGTTTTTGTTCTCATTAGACAAAAAATAAGGAAGTTGTGAACATACACCAATTTCAGTACTTTCTTTGAATCCAATTTGTTTCTTTTCACAGAATGAATGGAATCCATAAATACTCCAAGTTCCCCACAAAAAGAATATCTAGCAACCTGTGAATGTCATAACATGCCCAACATCTAGTGGGATTTGTGGTTTAAGTTCTATCATATAAGTTATTCATTGATCCAAACTTACTTTGAGCAGAACAAAAAAATTTTGTTGCTCACATGACCTAGTACTGGGATTGAATCAAATCATAGGAAAACCTTTTCTTTCTACAAAGAGTGGCATAGATATCCCACTTTGTTCATTGTGAATAAAAACCAATTCTCATATGAATTGAGTGAAATAATGGGCTGCAGTTTGTTACAAAGGAACCATCTTGAGGTAGTGTCACCCTCCTAAACAAACATTTTCTTCAAGAAAAAATAGGAATATCATATAATAAGCTGAATTGGTGGTTGTAGCCTTGTTTACAATTGTAGGTTTGTCACATTCATCCTTTAGATTCCCAAATGATCATGCAAAACTTGAGACAACTTCATCATATTCAACTAGCAATATATACTCCAAAAATGAAAATCAATGCCTTCTTAACTACAATGACAATTAAATCTTGTGCATAAGGCCTAAAAACTACAATCTCTAAAGATAATTACTAAAAAAGAAAGCAAGTTACTAGAAATCAAATTTTCAAGAAAAAAAAATTACTGAAACAATTTGTGAATCTCATACTAAGTCCATCACCATTTGCACCCCACAATGCTAGTGAAGGGATAACAAATGACAAAATGTCAATCTTGATATGGTGCATTGGACAAAATTTTTCAATTAATGAATAGTCCATGCAATTTTCAAATGCTCACTAATCTACATGATCCAAATATCCATGTCAGTGAATTGAAACAAAGCACTAGAATTCCAATGACTTGATTTACCATAGGATTCTAGATTTGGGCCTTGCAACCTTGAATAGTACACCTAATCAACACATCATATTTTGAATGACAACAATCATGGATAACTGAATTTATTCCTTAACCAATTCTTCCAAGTAAAGATAAAATAATAATGTTGACTCCATGGTATGGCCACTCCACAAGACCACATATCCATGAAATGTAGTAAAAAGACCTTAAATGATGAGAAATGCTCCCATTTGCAAAAATGCAATCTCAATTATTGGCTCCATCACCCCAAGAAAAATAACATCCATCTAGTTGTTGATCAAGTTGATTGATATGCCCCTTGGAAATGGGAGTCTCATGTCTCAAATCAACATCACCCAACATGGTGGAGCTAAAATCTAGATCTTTTTCATCTGAACACCTGAAATGATGCAATATCATCTAACACAACCTCATCAACACTTGAAAGATCCTGAAAAGTCACGTCTGAAGGAGAGCCTCCAAAATAGAACTAGGTGTGTTATCTTCATTTGCACCAAATAATTGGATAATAGTAAGAGTTGTAATGCATGTTGATGCATCCTAAAATGAAGCCATCTCATCAAATATGACATCTCTCTGAAAGATGATTTGGATTTTACGAGGATCCCATGATTGTCAAGCCTTGGTTTCCTTTGCATAGATTTCCATTGTGCACTTGTGGTTTCTTATAATTAGGATTTTTCCTCATTTCATATGGAATATGGACCCAAGCCACAATCAAACATTTTATAGTGAACAAAACTTGGCTTCCTACCACACCATTTCAATTATACTGCCATGTCACAAAAAACTTCCATAGGAACCTTGTTATGATATTAAATACAATAAAAGAAAAATTTGCACAATGAACTTGCTATCTCAAACCACACAGATCTATCATGGTGAGCTCCTCTTGTTCCACAACCAACAAGGAGCTCAATCAAATAAAAGAAAAAGTCTAACCTTCTTCTCTTATCAAAGTTCAATTAGAGAAAAATGTGGAGAGAAATGAATCATATGGTGGCTTCAAGTTCTCAAGGATGATCTTAATGATCTCACCATACTTTTTTCATACTCCTTTCTGCACTCCTCCAATTGAAATAGATAATCCTTCACATGAGCTAGATAGTCCACAAATTTGTTAGACACTAATGGATCAAATGCATATGGTTCATGATTCAATTTGTAAATCTTGTATTCGTAAATATTTTGGAACATCTTCTTCAATAGATCTAATATATTATTTGGGGTTTTTTATGCCTTAAAATGAATGCTAAGCTTTGTTGCAATTTGGTTTAGTGAATTCTGTGTTTCTTGATCTTTCAATAGTAGTAGGCACCCCTTAATTTTTTTTCTTGAAGTCATCTAAATGGATATTTAGGGGTTGTGTCCATTTAAATATAAGGTATGTTAAGTTTTACTAGTTACCTTGTTGAATAACATTATATTTGTTGTCATATTACAAAGAGTTAAATGATAATGACTTGGTAGATAAAGCTAACTAGTGGTTATATGGCCCTCGGTGGCTGGGGTTGGATTTTACAATAAATCAGTCATATGAAAGAATTTGGAGGGGTCCATATCCCAAATGTTTAAATTTAATAAATAGGAAGGCTAATTTATGAAAACCTTGGAAGTGGGAGAGAGAGAGAGAGAGAGAGAGGCAAAGAAGAAAATTGGAGGAGGTTGTCAGTTCTATCTTAATTTGAGTTCAATTGTATTTGCTTTTTGCAAACTCATCAAAATGGACACTAAAATGTTTTATCCATTTTGGTATATCTTATGTAGTTAATAATAATTTTTTGAATGATATCATAAAAGATACATGATTACCATATTTAGAGTTAAATAATTTGATTAGGTACAATCACCAACCAATTGTTATATACATTTCTTGTATTGGGTTTGATTTGCAATGAATTGGTCACATGCAAGACTCCATAACTTAAAAAATTAAATCTTCAAAGTCTGAAAGGTTTTTATTGAAACCTTGGAAAGGGAAAAAGAGAGGAATATGAAGATAATTGGATGAGGTAGTCAGTGTTGTTTGATTTTAGCTTCAATCAATTTTTTTTATAATTTTTTTGAGGTGATCCAAACAGTGTTCATTTTATTTTTTGGTATTCGGTAATTTTATTGTTATGGGAGCTTTAATATGTGGAATCTCATCTTCAATGGATAAACTGTATATTAAAGTTGTTTTTGTAAAATATAAATGATGAATTTCCCTACCAATATTACATTCTATAATGTTTCTGCAGTGTTAATTACAATTGAAATGTGACTACAATTAGAAAGATAGAAATAGATTACCAATATGTCAACAAATGACTAAAAGTACCACATGCACATGCACACACACTTCACACAGAGATACACATTCAGACGCACACAGACACATATTTCTAGATAGTCCTTAGTTTTGAGGCTCTTCTCCACATTTACTTTACTCTCTTACTTCTCAACTGAAACTGAATGTACTTTTGAGTCTTGTTGGCTTGCTTTTGGTCACTTGTAAGCGTTAATATTATTTTGTTCTAATTATATTTCTACTTCAAAAACTGACGTTTAAACAAATCTTAATGTAACATTGGTTGGAAATTTTCCATATTTATTTTACAAAAGGGACTATAGTAGACATTTCATCCAATGAGGATGATAGTCACCTATTAATCATGTTCAACATTTTTCTAACAAGAACTATTCCTACAAGCAATCATGATATCTATGAAATTTACTTCCATTATGATAGTCAATGACACTTTTTTTCCTATATTTTACTTGGTGATTGATTATACCTAAAGTAAGTGACAAGATCGGTGTGTACAATGTTGCAAACACCTTTTTACTCTATGTTTTTTGTACCTAAGATGTAATTAATTTTTTTTTTCACTAGATATTGCTTTTGGTAGCATCCTACTTTGTCATTCTTCCAATTTTTATATGGTTTATTAAATTTATGTTGTTACGTTCACTTTGCTATAGGTTTTAATACAACATCTACATGAGAAACTTAATCTTAGTGAGGTATGATAAATGTTTTCCATGTATTATTATTCTAATTCAAGAAAGGAAATTGATGCTTCTGAATTTTTTATGAGATATAAGATCCAATAGTGAGTTGGATTGGAATTTAAAGGAGTATGAATAAGGCCATAATTTAATTATCTATTGTGTTGTGTTGACCAACTTAAAAAGTAGTGTTGTTGGAAATACTAAACCTATATTCATATATGATCCACATGTACCATAGATTTAACTAGCATCTTAGTAATAATGTTTAGGGTGTCCTCAATATAGCCAACATAGGCACAAAGGTCAACCATGCACACCTAATGATCAACTATTTATGTAAATTGTAATGCAATAAGGGTTACCGACGTGTGATGTATGTGCAACCCTCATCCACTAAACCTGCATGACTGCATGCACCTAGAACCCAAGCAAAGCTTACAATGTTAGGATCTGTTCTAGAGTGCTTCATTAATTCAAATATTTTTAGAGGTTCCTTGCAAAATCCATTTTGTGCACCTTTTGCAATCAATCATTTCATTCCATGAGATGACATCTCTTTGAGGCATTTTGTCAAACAATTCAGGTGTTTTTTCTACGATTTCACATCTTGCATATATGTCTACCAGAGCATATCCAGCTATAATATCTAGGTATCTTTTTAATTCCTCTATCTTTCGCCAATCTCTTTAAAATTTGAACCTCATACAAATGTTTTAGAGAAGAACATAAGTTGCAACAATTTTAGGATCCAACTAAAAAAGTAGTGTTGCTAGAAATACTCAGCCTATATTCACTATCGGCCTAACATTACTACATTGGGGGAATTCCCCTCATATCTCCACCGATAGAATGATGAAAGCATATCGACAACACTAGAACATATCAACAAAAGATAACACAACATCCCACCGATGGGGCGATAGAATGCTTAACCATGAAAAGTGCATTCATTTTTTGTTTGAGTTGTGGCTTTTGTTATTCTCTCTTATTTCCTTACATGACATGAATCTTTGTTAAATTATTGAGAATGAGAGAAGGAAAGAGCTATGTGTTGAACACACCAAGGTCCCTTGTTGTCTAGTTGATGAGGTTCCATAAGCATGACTAGATCATGATTTTCATTCTTCTGGAAAGTATTGGCATACTTAACCTCATAGATCCATTTGATCACTTTGTGGGGAAAACTATGTTGAATGACCTATTGTATCCTCTCAATGAAAAAAAAGTCCCATTTTGGGCCGTTCTAGTAAGTGTTGGAATAATTTCCTGTATATCCTTTCCATGCTATAATTTGTAGTAATAATAAATTTTCATAAGAAATATTTTACTACATTTATTGCTACACATTTCTTCTTACAAGACACTGAATCAATTTTTATATTTAGTGTTTTTATTAAGTTCATGAATAAAGAATCCACTTACATTTTTTGTAGATATTTGTAGTTCCATGTCTGACAAGAAGGGTGTTAACTTTTATCAGATACTTGCAGTAGTTGTACCATCCATTGTAATTTGTATATACTATTTTTTCATAGAGATATTAATGAGTTACGCCATGCTATTCTAAGTAACATTCTTATTTTCTTTGCATTATATCTTTGTATAAATGGTTTTCTATTTCAGTTGATTTAGGGAAGCTACTGATAAATTTAAATTCTTGATATGAGTCTATGATAGGGCTTTTGTTCTCAATACTTGCAACTGTTGTTGTAACTGATGCTGTGAAAGAAGCAACTGACCGACCTCGCCCTAAATTTTTTTGGTGGTGTTTTCCAAATGGCATATCAGTTGAGAACAACTTATCAACCTCTAGTACTAAAATTTAGTCTTATCTTTTTTTCTCTTCCTGATTAATGATCATTTTGGTGGCAAGCTCTTTATTTATTGTTATTATTATTTTATCATTGATGATTCAAATTATCCTTCTAATTGGTATGATGTTGTTCTAGAAATTTGATAACATTACAGGGAGGGTTGAGTATCATGGCATTCAACATGTCACAAGGGAAGATCACAAAAGCTTTCCCAACATACATACTTCATGTAAGTGCATCATCCTATACTTTTTGTTAAAATCCTTAGGGGAGGTTTCCCTTTATTTATAACCTATGGAAAATTTACAAGGTGTGGAATATACAAGAATACTTGCATTCATACAAAAATAAGCTATTAGATCAATTATTCAATAACATGCTATCTTAAAAAACAACACCATGTAGAGAAATAATGACAAATTTTATCCTTTATTGATACATTGCAAAATATTAAACACCCACTTGGAATAATGCAAAGAACATAGTGGAGGTAGACTGTTTCATAAACCAACATACAATATAATCTTGTAGAAATAAACCAAAGAAGCCACAAGATTAACTCTCAAAAGATAGATCTCTTTTGTGACATAAAATCCTTGCAAGACATCTTCACTCTATTGCAAATAAATGTAGTTATTCCTTTACAAACTCAGAAACTTTCAATAGCTCTTCTCTTTGCTATTTGAGAAAAAAGATTGTTTACAATGATAAAAGATCCCTATTTATAACCCCCTTGTAGTTATAAGCTACCTACATAACTAACTCTCACAACTGCCTAGGAAACCCTAAATTAACAAGTTATCACTTAAAACACTTTGAAATTAGAAAGTGGGACCGCTTGACTTAAGTGATGACTTAAAGTCACTTCAAAAATATAATCCCATGATGGGATCTATGACCTCAATGTGAAAATATAATGTGATCCACATTTCATTCCTCATCAATGGCTTCAATCCTTCTTGAAGGTGACAGTCCACTTGCAAAAGACTTCCATTTGTTGATGGCTTTGCCCATTGTAGTGAGATCAAGTGGCCTAAAATTTCTTGACTAAAAGTTAAAGCATGAGATGGTCATTTTCAGCTTCTTTGTTCCTAATTCTTCCACTTGAGCCTCTAGTTTAACTATGTTTAAAGAGAGATCACATGCTTCCTTTATGAATGCATTTTCAATGATCACATTAATTCAAATATTTTGAGAGGTTCATTGCAAAATCCATTTTTTGCACATTTTGCAATCAATAATTTCATTCCATGAGATGACATCTCTTTGAGGCTTTCTGTCAAACAATTCAGGTGTTTTCTCTACAATTCCACATCTTGCATATATGTCTACCAGAGCATATCCAACTATAACATCTGACAAAAATTCCCCTACCATTATACTTTGGTGCATGTTCGTAGCTCATCCCAAAGCTCCCATTTTGGCACAAGCAGGGAGGACTTTGGCAAAAAAATTGGCTTTATACCCACCAATTGCATTCATTTGAAAGTTTTGAAAGCCTTTTCAACAAAACCTGCAATCATTGCATTCCATGAGATTACATCTCTTTGAGGAATTCTATCAAACAGTTCACGTGCCTTGCCTATGCTTCCACATTTTAAATGCATATCTACCAGAGCATTTCCAACCATAATATCTGAAATAAATCCACCTTCTGTTATGCTTTGATGGATGTATATACCTTGTACAAAGCTCCCATTTTATTATAGGCAAGGAGTATGTTGGAAAAGGTTGTGGAATCTGGGTTTAAAACTGCCAATTGCATTTTCTTGAAAGTTTCTAAAGCCTTTTCAACAAATCCATTTTGTGCATATCCTACAATATTGCAATCCATATACCACATTTCTTATAGGGATACTGCCATGTATTGTTTGTGCATTCATGGATATTCATATCTTGTTTCAAAGCTCCCATTTTGGCATAGGTAGGGAGGATGTTGGCAAAGGTTGTGGAATTTGGATTTACACCTACAAATTGTATTCACTTGAAAGTTTTTAAAGCCTTTCCACCAAATTCATTTTGTGCATATCTATTGTAAATTTTCTTAAGCTATATGACAAAGGTGTATATACAATTTGAGATCGATTGTTAGGCCGAGACATGTAATGTTGATTTGAATTACATTTTACCTAAGATATAATTTCGTTGCATTGCTGAATTTCATAGTTCAATAATTGGGATTCTCAATGATCTTGTATACCCAAAGTGTATTGATAGAAAGAAATTAGATATTCATGTCGATTAGTTTGACAATTTGAATGATCTTGAGTTCATAAGTACATAGTGATAATTTTTGACAAATAATATAATTTCTTGTTGCATTTATCACAGAAACAAAGGCCTCTTTTGATTGTAGCAAAGGATGTAGAGAATGAAGCATTGACTACTTTGATCTTTGAAATTGATGATTTTTTTACTAAATTGATAATGTTTGAAGTTTCTTTTTCTTTCTTAGATTTTGAGTCTAATTAATAAGTTTAATGTTGTGTTGCAACTTGTAGGTGAGTATGTTGATATGATAAATGCTAGCATTAGTTATCCTCTAAAAGTTATCAGAATTGCATTAGTTGATGTAGAAAGGTAAAACTATTTATCTTTATTATAATTAGTGGAACTTACAACTACAATATCTGATAAAAATCTATTTCCAAATATTCTTTTGATGGATGTTCATATCCTCATCCAAAGCTCTAATTCACACATAGGAAAGAAGGACACTTTCAAGCGTATCAATTACAAATTTACAATCAATAATCAAGCTATTGATCAACTATTCATGACTAAGGCTATTGTATATCACTAATTGAATATTGTATATTTGTTTGTTGTCTTGGATGAATTCATCTTTTTAAAAATTGTAAGAGATAACTAGGAAACATTATATATAGTGCCTAAGTTTAGGTTGCCATAGTTGGAAAAGGAAAATAAAATGTTTGAATTTTATCCTCTATATTATTTGACTTTTCTGAGTTTTTGATGTGCAAATTTCAAAACATTATTTTTAGGCTGCAGCTCCAAATTGGAGAAGTGAAAGGTGAATACCAATGAGGAAGAGTTTGGAGGAGCTGAAACCAATAGCGGTGGGAAAGCCATGGATTTTCAAGGGGATTAAATGGCTCGAGCCCCTATAGGAGGTTGTTTCCCTTCCAAAAGGACTGCAGTTAAGGAAGGGGAAAAAAGTATAAGTATATGAAAATAGGAGTATTTTGTTTATATAGTGTCTATAAGTTGTACAATGTCACTGAGACATTGAATGTAACCAATGAAATTTTTATTTACCAATGAGGCTTAATGAAATAAATTTTCAGAGTGGTTTTTTTCTCCACTCACAAATACTGTGTTGTGGCTCCTCTTGATTTGTAATCCATTTGTGTTTGTGTTTGCTCAATCATATTTGTTCATGCATTTTAGTCTTTATCTCATGGCGCTTCTTCAACATTTGAATATCTATGATACTTGAAGTTTATATGCATAAATTTGTGAGGATTAATTAAGTTAGATTTGATTTGTAATGACTAAATATATGACTAAATACATGACTAAATTAATGACTAAATATATGACTAAATTAATGACTAAATACATGATAACTAAATATATGACTAAATTAATGACTAAATTAATGACTAAAGTAATGACTAAATTAATGTCTAAATATATGACTAAATTAATGACTAAATATATGACCAAAGTAATGACTAAATATATGACTAAATAAATGACTACCATGACTAAATAAATGACCAGTTAACAACAATCAATGACTAAATTAATGACTAAATATATGACTAAATTAATTACTAAATATATGAATAAATTAATGACTAAATATATGACTAAATCAATGACCAAATCAATGACCAAATCAATTACTAAATAAATGACTAAAATAGTTTAGTTATAAATTTGGTTATAAGTGACTACAAATAAACTACTAATAGTCACATGATTAGAATTAGTTATTTATATGCAATTTTTAGTAGTTTATTTAGTCATATATTGTTGTTTGTGTACTAGTGGTTGGAATAGTCTTGAATGCATGATATGCTCGTTCTTATGAACCTATTTATTTCCTTGAGTTGGAATAATCTTTGGAAATGTATTATATGCTTGTTATTATGAACTAGTTACTTCCAAGTAAGGAAGATGCTTGTGTGATTCTTGATTGAGTCTCGAATTAGTGAATACTATTATTGGGATTACATTTATTTAATGTTAAATATGTATGGATTAATGTTATTAGAACTACACTTAGTTCATTAGTCTATATAGATAATGCATGAGATGGAATATGTTGCTATCTTATAGTACTTTTATGATTATGTCAATTTAAACATAAAAGGTTAGTATGGTTATTCTCAAGGTTAGTGAAATCCATGAGAAAGGTGATAACCTAGATAAACACTAGTTTGTGTATATGTATGGTTAGAGTGGTTATACCCGGGGTTAGAGGAATCCATTGGTAAGGGTGTGACCTAGATAAGTGGTTTAATATAGACTTGGGTTATTCTTGGGGTTCAGATAACCCATGGTTAAGGGAACTACCTTGTTGAATATTTTATTATGTTATCACCTTAGAGTTAATGTGTGTTATCGTTATAGTCAATACCAAATCGAGCTTAAGGGTGGGTGGACATATGAATTGATGAGCCCAAAATATGCTCATAATTTGGATATCATGGTGTACTTTTAATACCTTTACTTTTGTTGTTCATGGTTGTTTAACTCTCTTGAAACCTTTTATTGGGGGATATCCTGTAGCAATACACTTTCATGTTCCTGTAGCCGATCATGTTGACATGTCTATATTTATTACCCTATTGATTTCCCAAATGACTGGTATAACACATGTAGTTTTTGAATGATGAAATAGATTTAAATATGTGATTAATGAATGGATATTGTGTATGTGCCATGCGCCTTTTCTTTCGCATCTGTTACCTTATGTTTCGTAGGTTGTTGAAGAAAGTATGATCGAGTCAAGCGCAGCCAATCTCGGCTTTGCAGTAAAGTCCATTTCCTGCATGACTTCAAGGAAGCTCTGGCGAAGACTCTTTGACTGAAACTATTGGGAAGGATTTTAAATGACATTTAATCTAGAAAGAGTGGAGTGCTAGATTCTCTCTGGATCGGGTTCAATGGATAAACTCATTTATGAAGTCTGTTCCTCGATTTCGGGATACATTTTATATCCACGTCTTTCTCTATTAGGGTTAGTTAGTTAGTTGTTCTCCTGATTTAAAATAAGTGTTCCTCCTGCGCGGGTGAACAAGAAGGAGATAGATAGAGAAGTAGATTATGTAAGAGTTAGAGTTATAATATGAATCAGAGTTTTTGTTAGTTTTCTGAAGCAAAACAATCAATGTAAATGATTTCACGTTATGAATAAAAGTTGATGGAGTTCTGAGCACAATCTTCTGTGTAAATTAGTTGATGCTTGTTAAGGGGGCCCACTTAGTAAGTATCTGTAGGAGAGTAGTTGTTTATCCTTTGTGAATTCAAGTTAGATTTCATTTTAGAAGTTTCAGCACAAGCTCAGTCTTATATTGTTCCTGCAGCATCGAGAATCTATCCCTATGTTTGTTCCTGTAGCATAAGGCTAGTTTATAGTTTGTATCTCAATCGTAGCTATTATGATTTCTGCTTTGGTTAGATTATGGTTGAGTTAAGAGAACTTTGCATTACCTTCCTGTAGCATGGATAGAATTTATTTCCAAGTGTTTATTTTCAATAGGTTGTAACTAAAACCGGTTCTTAGTGCACATATAGTGCTGCTCCATTTAAAGTTTACGTTCCCTGGTTTGACAAGTAAATGAATGACCACGAAGAGGTATTAGTCACCTGTCGGAATGTCCAATTCCCAAGATAGGTTTTGCCGTGATTTTCATATCCTTTTGTGGGCGCAACCATTTTTGGCACCATTGCCGGGGATGGTGTCAATCTAAGAACCTGCTATAGTCATTGTTAGCAGTAGTTTTTCAAGTATTTTCAAAATCTTTTAAAATATCATCCATTTTCATTGCATGCATAGAAGGAGAGAAGCTCAGGGAAGATTTCTCCCCAACCTACCATTCATTGCTAAGAAAACCAAACCAGCTTATAGCCTATTTGAGGATGAAGGAGACTTCGATATTGACCCATTTGTTGAAGGTTTGTGTGCTGACTTGCTATTCAACCCATTTGACAAAGAACTTGAAGAAAATACATTTTCTCCTATACTTGGTCAGGTGAACATGGCACGTAATCCACCGAATCGACCTCCTGCTTTTGAATTCCCCATTATTGCTCAACAAAACAATGAAAACCTTAAGAATATTCCTTCTTCATTACTTCCCAGGTTCTATGGCTTAGTTACAGAAGACCCAGAGACCTTCTTGTTTGAGTTTGATATCCTCTGTCGCAGTTATGACTACACTTCAGATGCTCACAAACTGAAATTGTTTCCTACTACCTTGAAGGAGGGAGCTCTTAGATGGTTCATGAGTTTGGGAAGGGGTGTTGTAGATAGTTGGGAAGCCATGCAAACATAATTTCTTGAGAAATACAAGGAATATTGTAAGAGTGGCAGTAAAGGTGTTGATATATTCTGAATTCAACAGAAGGAAGATGAAAGTCTGGAGGATTATATATCAAGATTCTTGTTTTCTCTGAAAAAGAATTCAGACCATACTCTTAATGAAGAATCTCAGAAATTACTTTTTCTAAGGGGAATCAATGATACCTGCATGGATGCCTTGGACCTGATGGGAGGCAGTGATATCACTCAAGCATCTTGGGATGATCTCATGAAGATATGTCTCAATTACTCCCGAGCAAATGTGAAGAAGGGTAGAGGTCATCAAGCTACAGTGGGAAAGTCTTCTTCCAGCGGAGTTTCCCAGATGGAGATCACAAATTTGCTGTCTGATTTCAAGCAGGACATCATAAACAACATGGCTACATAATTGGATACCATGAAAGCTCACAAGAAACATGAGGAGGCTGAGGCAATCCTAGCTGAGTTCTGTCCACATTGTAGACAGAAGAAACGTGACTGCAGATGCAAGTTGGTGGCCAATATGGAGGCTAAACAGTTACCTACTGATTTTAAGATGATAGAAGGTGATGATGACCAAGTCTTGTTTGTTGCACAAAGGAGACCATGGGCTCCAAGACAAGGTATGCCTCAAGATCCTTTAACTTTTGGTAATCCTTACTCTAATTATAATAACCAGTGGCAACCTACATATGGCCCATCTCCACCTTGGAATGTTCCTCAACCATACTGGCCTAACTATCAGAGCCCTCAATGGCAACCCCCTCAAGGAGGTTGGTAGCCCAACAACACAATGGAATCCACCTCCAGGTAACTGGCAGTAAACCCTGGAGGAGGTTCTCTCAGCAATGGCAGAACCAACCCCCTGGATTCCTGCAGTCTAGCAGCCACAACCTCTGGCCCTTATGTCCCCCCTGCAGCACCTGCAGTACCTGCAGCAAATATTGGCCCTCCAAAACAAATGCCTATGCCTGCTCAACCATTGTCAAATCCCAATAATAAGCAGCAGGAACAATAGCAACCTATGTATTCTGCAAAAGTCAACCAGTATCCAGCTTATGCCCTGAATATCAATGATATCCATCTCAGGTCTGGAACCACTCTCCCTGCTCCTCAGCCACCTGTAATAACAGAGATTCCAAACTCTGCTACTGAACAACCTACTGATCATGTAGAAGATATACTTGTATCAGCTACTACCTCTAAGGAACCTATCTTGCAGCCTCAGGCTACACCACCTTTTCCTTAGAGATTGCAGATTACTACACCCAAGACCATTGAAGAACCCACCTTTGATATTTTGGAGCAGCTAAAGAATGTACAAGTCCAAATTCCTCTTTTTCAAGCTATTAAAGATGTTCCAGTCTATGGAAAATCCATTAAAGAGGTTTGTTTAAAGAAACAAGGAAGAAAGAAAAATGATCCCCAAACTATCCATGTCCTAGGACAGTTAGCTGATATTATGTTGGGGAAGGTTGACATTCCAAAATATACTGATCCTGGAAGTCCTGTAGTAAAAATAAAAATCAATGGTCAAGTAGTAAAAAATGTTTTGGTTGACCTTGGTGTAGCCATTAATGTGATGAACAAGCACACTATGGAGTGTTTGAATATTCCAAACATTCGGTCTACACTGACTGTCTTGCAGCTTGCTGATAGTTCCACAGCTACACCTGATGGAGTGATAGAAGATGTCATTGTCACCTTTGAATCTTGGGAATACCCTGCTAATTTCACTATATTGTCCACTAAGACAACCTTAGGAGGATATCCTATTATCTTAGGTAGACTTTGGTTAGCTACAGTTGATGCCCTTATAGGATGTCGTTCAGGAGACATGACAATTTCTGATGGTCAGTCAAGGAAGAAATTGGCTTTATACCCACCTGCACAACCTCTATCAGATTTGTCTCAACCAGTTTGGCCAGATCTAGGAGAGGAATCTGAAGAAGTCAATTCATTAGCTCAGTTAATGATGCTACGAACTGATCCATTTTCCCAGCTTCAGAGTGAAGATAACCTGCTTCTCCACATTTTGCAATTTAGTTCTGGTTTGAATAGCCCATCTATTTTAGACAACCGTTCTCAGCAATATTTTCTCCAGCAATTGGATCCTGAGAGCCATCATGATTTGCTATTATGTGATATACAGGAACCTCCTTTATTAGCAACCTCAATAAATAATCTCACCAAACAGATAGAAGTATCTCCAGGCCGCTATCTGCATATTAATAATAAGTTGCCTCCGTCTCAACAAACTGCCCTAGCCACAATGCTGCAAGCCCATAAAAGAGCTTTTGCATGGGATTATGGGGATATGAAGGGTTTAGACACAAAACTCTGTACACATCACATATATATTAACAACAACTTCAAACCTATCAGGCAACCTCAAAGAAGAATTAATCCAGCTTTGAGAGAAATTGTTAAAGAAGAATTGTAGAAAATGTTAGCAGCTGACTTTATCTACCCAATCTCCGATAGTTAGTGGGTTTCCCCATTGGTCATTGTTCCTAAGAAAGGAGGAAAATGGAGGGTATGTGTAGATTACAGAGAGCTCAACTTGGCAACAAAGAAAGATTACTTTCCTCTTCCATTCATTGATCAAGTTCTAGATAATTTAGCTGGGAAAAAGTACTTCTCATTCTTAGACGGCTTCAGTGGGTACAATCAAATCAAGATTGCTCCTGAGGATCAAGAAAAGACTACTTTTACATGCCCTTGGGGAACATTTTCCTATTCAGTTTTGCCTTTTGGTCTTTGTAATGCTCCTGCAACCTTCCAGCGGGTAGTCATAAGTATCTTCTCAGACATCTCATATGATTGCATGGAAATATATATGGATGACTTTACTGTTTATGGTACGACATTTGAGGAAGCTCAAGCCAACTTGGAGAAAGTACTATAGAGATGTGAAGATCACAACCTCTCACTGAATAGTCAAAAGTGCTTCATGATGATGCAAGAGGGAATAGTACTTGGTCACTATATTTCTGCTGCAGGAATTCAGGTTGATCCTGCTAAGATTGAAGTCATCTCTAAGCTACCCTCTCCTGCCAAGCAAAAAGAGGTATGGAGCTTTCTAGGCTATGCTGAATACTATAGAAGATTCATCAAGGACTTCAGCCAAACAACAAGCCCTTTATATAGTCTGCTGAGGAAAGATGCAAATTTTTCTTAGACAGAGGAATGTGAAAAAGCATTCCTTGACTTAAAAGTCACCCTTACACAGGAACCTATTCTGAAAGGACCTGATTGGTCACTTCCATTTCATATTCATATAGATGCATCAGATTATTCCATTGGCCCAGTGTTAGGGCAGAAGGATGGCTCAATAGAACATGCACTCTATTACATAAGTAAAAATCTGCAAGGGGCTGAATTGAACTACACTGTTACATAAAAAGAAATGTTGGCAATCATTTACGCCCTCAATAAATTTAGGCATTATATCACCGGTTATCAGATATTTGTTCATACTGATCATGCTGCAATCCGGTATCTCATGAACAAAGCCGCAATACCCGGGAGACTGGAAAGATGGTTATTGCTGATGCAGGAATTTGACATTACAATTGTGGACAAGCCAGGTAAAGCCAACGTGGTTGCTGATTTCCTTTCTAGACTTCAAATGCAAGATGACTCTGCAATTATTGAAGACTTCTTTCCTAATGAGCACCTGTTTGCAATCAAGGTTATTCACCCATGGTATACTGATATAGCAAATTATCTGGCCACAGGAAGAACTCCTCCTCAATTCTCCCCTAAAGAAAAGAGATTATTGATAGAGAAAAGCTTTAACTTTTCTTGGATTGCAGATTGCATATTTTATACAGGGCCCGATCAAGTTATGAGGAGATGCGTACCAGAGGAGGACACTCATGATATACTGCATGCTAGCCATGATGAGCCGTGTGGTGGACATTTTACTGCCAAAAGGACAGTGATGAAAATTTTAAATACTGGTTACTATTGGCCAACTTTGCATAGAGATGCTGCCAAATATACCAGGAGGTGTGACAGATGCCAAAGGATGGGAAGACTAACTCGATCTGATGAGATGACTCTATTTCCACAAGTTGTAGTTGCACCCTTCAACAAATGGGGACTGGATTTTGTAGGACCAATTGATCCACCTTCCAATGGTAAGTCCTACATCCTTGTATGCACATATTATGTCACAAAATGGGTAGAGGCTAAGCCTATGAAACATGCTAGGGATAATAAAGTGGCTGAATTCCTCTATGAGGAAATATTTACTAGGTTTGGTGTCCCTAGGGAAATAGTGACAGATCAAAGAGTACAATTTACTTCTACACTTATCACAACTTTAGTCAATGAATATAATATACGACACAAGAAATCAACTCCTTATCACCCTCAGGCCAATGGCCAAGTTGAAGTCACAAATAGGGACATAGAGGCCATTTTGACCAAAACTGTAGATTTGCATAGGAAGGACTGGGCCACAAGGTTACCAGAAGCTATATGGGCCTACCGTACTACCTGGAAGACTGCTACAGGATATACACCTTTTGAAATGGTGTATGGTAAAACAGCTGTGATGCCAATAGAGTTTGAACATAAGACTCTAAGAATAGCACTTGAGATGGATATGGATTTAAAAAATGCACAAAAGGATAGAATCATGCAGCTCAATGCTCTGGATGAGCTCCGAAAGAATGCCCTGCAGCACACTGAGATGATACAAAATCAGAGAATAAGGTGGCACGATAAATACATTAAGGAGAAGAAATTCAAAGTAGGAGATTGGGCTCTACTTTATGACTCATGATATAAGGATAGTCCAGGAAAATTACAAACTAGATAGTTGGGCCCGTATGAAATTGAGAATGTATTTGCTAATGGTTCAGTGCAACTTGTTACAATTGATCATGTTAGATTCAAGCTGTTAGTTAATGGACACCGCCTCCGGTTGTACCACAAACCAGTCTCAAAAGAAGAATTCATGCAGTAGTTCGTTTAGGATTCTATCACTAATCTTCCTGCAGCCGAAGGCTTTAGCCTTTCTCCTGCAACTTCTCCGTGATTTTGTAATGCATGCTCATAATAAAGGTTTCCTTTTTAAGGGAACCCCTTTTTCTTCGTTTCCGCTTGTCACCACATTTCACTTCTTTATCTTTCGTACCATCCATTCATTCCATTCATTCATCTCATCCGTCCATGTCACCCATCCACCTCATTCATCTGGACCACCCTTAATTATGATCTCATTCCCAACTGTCATCTCATGTCGAGGCCGTCAATTTTCTCAGCACGTACAAGCATTTAATGAAAGGTACGCAATATCTTTTGGTTATCGCATTTTTGATTTATTTCATTCTATTCATTTATTACTATGTCTGTATCAGTCATTATTATCTGATTTCCACCTATTCCTTAGTACATGTGAGGACACATGTCATACTCTAAGTAGGGGGCAGGATAATCCACTTTTCAAACTTGTCCTTTCGCCGCTGTCACAACTGCTCAGATAATCTTTCTTTATTATTTTTTCTGGTACTTTCCAAATATGATCACATGTATTTTTCATTGCATGTTTTTCATTGAAAATCACATTAAAAAACTACTTGTTTAAAAAGTTCATTTTTGGAAAAGAAGAGAAAAGTGACGGCGGAACAAAAAAAACCAGAGCAGAACAGGGAAATTTTTGATTTTCAAAAAAGAGTTGAGTTCAGCTAAGGAAAAACTGTGAACATGGGTGGTCAGCTGGTAAGGCATGAGCCTGTAGCTCATGAGTTATTAATGCAAAATCCTCAAACGGCCCAAACATTCAGCCTCTGTGGTTGCCTGAATTACTTTTTGAGTTTAGATGCTTTTAATGAGGAGGCTGCAGGCAAATTTTTGAGAACCCTTTCTGAAGGGAAGGCTACTGTATGGGGTCTAACAGTTGTTGTAACTGAAGAAAGAATTGTAGAAGTAACCGGGCTCCCAGCCGTTGGAGAAAATTTTTCTTCGGATGCTGCCTCTGCAAGGGCAAAAATTTTCAATACCCACTGATGGACCTTTGGAGGTCTCAAAGCAAGCAAGCGAGTGTCGTTGCCTCCTCCATACCCAGAATACGTTGCTTTCATAATCAGGTATTTAACTTGTGAAGGCCGTTTCTCCTACCTGCATTCTTACCACTTCAAATTGCTAAGTCATATGAGGCATGGATTAGCTGTTAATGTTCTGAACTTTTTGTTAAAATTTCTGGAACAATGTGCCCACGAAACCCAACAGGGGAAAGATAATTCTATTGCTCACCATGGCCTCATAAAATTGTTGATTGCACGCTCTTTGAGAGATGTATCACCTCTTTCCTGGCAAGAATTTGTTGCCCAGAAGAGCCTGCAACATCTAGAACCCCCTAGGGCACTTACCCCACAGCCTCAGAAAAAGAAAGAGGAAATGGCATCTACCAATAGGAGAACAGGGCAAGCATCATCTGCTCCTATAGCACCTGGTCCTGTAGCTCTCACACCAGAGTCCTTTGCTCAGGTGCAAACTAGGGCTGCCAGTAGGAGAGAGAGAGGAAAAACAAAGGCTGGAGAGTCATCTGGGGTAGAACAAACCCCAGAATTTGACCCTCGTTCTCAGAAAGGAAACGCTCTTCTCCTGCAACTTCTTCCCCTGCAGCATTGTCTCCTACAGCAACACCTGTTGCCGTCACCAGTTCACCATCATCCTCTGACAAGGAAAAACTTTCTAGGCAATTCAAAAAGAGGAAGGCTACGAGAGCACCTCCTGCAGCCGCAACATTGCCAAGAAGAGTTTCCACCAGAACACAATGTAAAATATCCCCTACTTCACCTCACCCTGAGGTTATTATAATTTCAGAAGAATCTAGAGAGTTTGAATGTGATGTTTCTCAGAATGTGTCTGAGAGTACTGCACAGATTTCATTTGTTATTCTTGAGGAAGAACAAGTTGAGACAAGGGAAGTTGAGCATAATGAAAGGGGGGTACCAAGTCTTGATGACTTGGCTGCTGCGGCTATGTAGATTTCAGAGGAAGCACAGTCTTATCCACTGTAGCAACAAGAATTTGTCCTGCAACAAGAGGAAGAATAGACTGAACCATTGGAAGTGGCCAATGAAGCCTCAATTCCCCTGCAACTTGTCAAGCCATTGTTGTTTATAAAAAGACATTTTTAATTGAATTTTTGGAATATTTCAAAGCTACATGGAGACCGGTTACATTACAAACCCTAACTTTCCGCTACATGGCCAAGACTGAAATGCAACAAAGTATTTGGGAGGAGGAAAGAAGAAACTAAAAAAGGAAATTGAAGGGCAGAAATAGGAGATTCAGGAGTTAAAAGAGAGAATGGATGAAATGCTGAAGGCAACTGGTCAGATTATGGAATGTAGACCAACACCCAGAGTTTATGCTCTGTGCCTCAAGGAACAGTTCTTGTGGTTCCAACTGATGAGAATTTCCAGAAATTAAGATCCTATTCTTCACACTGCTAAAGAATTTTACGATGCATATCAGGCAACCCCTAATTGGCTCATAAATTCTTTGTGTGAATTTTCTTTGCATAGCTTTTTAATTCCATTTGAAACAAAATGGAATCCCCTTATGTATATTGGCGACATCCATTTGAGATCATTTATGTCTTGGGCGGAAAATGAAGCAAATTATGGCAGGCAATGGGAAACATATGAAGAAGCCGAAAGGAATGAGCCTGTTCCATTGTGTTCTGAGAGTTTAGACCCCCACACAATGTTGAAAACCTGGCTTACTTTGGCATATGGTTTTAATAATGATACAACCAGAATGAAAATATTTGATCTCAGAAAACATGTATATGATGAATTTCAAGAACAATCATATTCGTTTTGGAGATTGTTATACTCTAGAATTGAAAAGAGGTGGGAGAGATTAACTGTTGGGTTAAGAAAATCTGAGCCTCACAGTCCCCTAAATTTTACAACAGCTCTTAAGCGATCAAGCAAATACATACAGATGGGACTTCAAAAGAGGTTTGAATTGTGGTTGCCATTAACATTTAGACCTCCTGTGCTAATGTGGCCCCTTTATCCCTACCAGGCTACAAATCTTAATGAAGATACAAAAGCCCGTAGGTATGAAAGGTGGCAGAGTTACAGAGGCTTTTGTTACAAATTTGGAATTCCATTTCAGGGTCATGCCTCAACCACTGATTTCAGAGAGACCACCAGGAAGTTTAATGTTGGAGGACCAGCATTGGGTTAAGTAGGGGGCAAAATGATGAGCCCAAAATATGCTCATAATTTGGATATCATGGTGTACTTTTAATACCTTTACTTTTGTTGTTCATGGTTGTTTAACTCTCTTGAAACCTTTTATTGGGGGATATCCTGTAGCAATACACTTTCATGTTCCTGCAGCCGATCATGTTGACATGTTTATATTTATTATCCTGTTGACTTCCCAAATGATTGGTATAACACATGTAGTTTTTGAATGATGAAATAGATTTAAATATGTGATTAATGAATGGATATTGTGTATGTGCCATGCGCCTTTTCTTTCACATCTGTTACCTTGTGTTTCATAGGTTGTTGAAGAAAGTATGATTGAGTCAAGCGCAACCAATCTCGGCCTTGCAGTAAAGTCCATTTCCTGCACGACTTCGAGGAAGCTCTGGCGAAGACTCTTTGACCAAAATTGTTGGGAAGGATTTTAAATGACATTTAATCTGGAAAGAGTGGAGTGCTAGATTCTCCCTAGATCGGGTTGAATGGATAAACTCATTTATGAAGTCTGTTCCTCAATTTCGGGATACATTTTATATCTACGTCTTTCTTTGTTAGGGTTAGTTAGTTAGTTGTTCTCTTGATTTAAAATAAGTGTTCCTCCTGTGCGGGTGAACAAGAAGGAGATAGATAGAGAAGCAAATTATGTAAGAGTTAGAGTTATAATATGAATCAGAGTTTTTGTTAGTTTTCTGAAGTAGAACAATCAATGTAAATGATTTCACGTTATGAATAAAAGTTGATGGAGTTCTGAGCACAATCTTCTGTGTAAATTAGTTGATGCTTGCTAAGGGGGCCCACTTAGTAAGTATCTGTAGGAGAGTAGTTGTTTATCCTTTGTTAATTCAAGTTAGATTTCATTTTAGAAGTTTCAGCACAAGCTCAGTCTTGTATTGTTCCTGCAGCATCAGGAATCTATCCCTGTGTTTGTTCCTGCAGCATAAGGCTAGTTTATAGTTTGTCTCTCAATCGTAGCTATTATGATTTCTGCTTTGGTTAGATTATGGTTGAGTTAAGAGAACTTTGCATTACCTTCCTGTAGCATGGATAGAATTTCTTTCCAAGTGTTTATTTTCAATAGGTTGTGTCTGAAACTGGTTCTTAGTGCACATATAGTGCCACTCCATTTAAAGTTTACGTTCCCTGGTTTGACAAGTAAATGAACAACCACGAAGAGGTATTAGTCACCTGCTGGAATGCCCAATTCCCAAGATAGGTTTTGCCATTATTTTCATATCCTTTTGTGGGCACGACTATGAATCTCACTCAAAGTATTGGGTATTGAATTCTTTGGCCAAAGCAGTGTAAGTAACCACTATTTACACTGTTAATTCACTATGATTCAAGATTGCAATTTAGGTAGGGAAACTAATGTATGGCATCTCTATATATGTAGGACACACAAAACTACACTCAAGAAGGTTAGGATTATGGATTTACCAAACCAATCTCTTTGTCGAAGGGTAGGTCCATCTTACCAGTTAGGTAGATGTGCGGGGGATTGCAGTAAGTCCATGGTTGGTGGAAAAGCACTTGAGTGATGCTCTCCCTCATATAGTTGGTGAACAAGATTTGAGGGTGTAGTGCCAGTTTTGGGACACCTAGAATGTATGCACCAATGGTGGGAACATCTAGGAGGCATGCACCAACATTGCAGACATCTAGACTGATATATTTTATTTATATATCTTTATCATCGAGCTCATAGAAGCTATTTATGTAAACATGCAACTCTATTCTTACTGAGTAATTGTAAATGGGAGATATTATCATGAAATTATTTAACGTGAAATGGTTTCTTGGATTATTGATATGATTCTATGTCATGCAATGGGAAAGTTTGGAATGGTTATGTTTCAAATGTGCATCTTATTATTTATGTGAAAAGAATTTTTTTTTATGGCACATAATGTTAGTAGCAAAAGCTTTAACTTGTGAGTAAAATATAGTAAAAATAATGGGTACAAAAATGAGCATGTTACACATGGTATTAGAGCTACCAAGTTCAACTCTAGAAGATCTATGTGCTTGCTATGTTTACAATCCAACATTATATGATTCTAATGTTTGGAAATTATTTTTTTAGGATGGTGTGTCTCAAGAAGATTGCAAGGAAGTTAGTAATCGGCAATGAGCACTACCTATGAGCCAAGAAGGAAAGGGAAGCCATTGTTTGAACCATAGAGGCAACCAACTATGACAACGCTATTTGGCTAAGTGACACTTAGAGTTTCATTCATGTCTTATCACGAATCAACCAAGAGAGGAAAAGGATGTGTGAGGCTATCAACTATGTACCTCCTATCTTTCGTACCAAGTCAGACTCTTTATCACTTTCTAGGGATATGCCCTTAGAATGTAGTGTTAGTCCTACAATGATATTTAGGGACCCTCATGTTCTTCCTATGGTGGAAGTAATTTTAATAGCCTCAAGAGGTGAATTAGATGGATACATCTCTCGAAATTATGTATCTGAGGATAAGTCTAAGGGTTATTTCCCTTTTGACAATATATTTGAACAAAAATTTGAGGGGTATACTCCACGTAGTTATGTGTCTGAGAGTGAATCTGAGGGATACTCTCCCCTTGACTATTTGAATAGTCATTCCATGTAAATGCTAGGATATTGAAATCCTATTGAAATAAGTGAAAATCATGCTTTGGAAAAAATTATGTATGAGCTCTTTATGGATTTTCTTTAATGAATGTTAGTTCTTTTGAAATGTTTTAAGTGATATGTTTGAAAATTGCTAGAAAATAATTGAAAATGAAATCTCCAGGTGTAAAATTTCTTTTTTAAAATGGTAAGGACTAGAACTAACCTTGGGGGAAGCCAAGAAGTTGGCCAAGGAGTTGAAAATTTAGGGGCTAAGTTGGACCGTGTTTTAGCCATGATGGATGATACAAGGGAAATAATAGGAAACCTCGAGCAAGAGGTAAGGGGAAAAGAAAGGGTGGAACAAGAAGTTCCTAATAATGAAGAGGAAGTTCCTAATAATGATGAGGAAGGGGAAAATTCCCATGATCGTACTTAGTCTAGTGAGCATGGAGATGATGAATCTCAATCTAGGTCAGAAGGAAGCAAACATAAAAAAATTGCTAGTGAGCTATCTTGAGACATGAGAAAGATCACTCCAAAGTTTGAAGGAGGTACTAGTGGGGATGTAGCTAAGGCATGACTCACCAAGATGGAGAAGTACTTTGAAATCAAAAATTACTCTAAGGTCACTAAAGCCATTTGGAGAGCTTTCCAATTATTTGGTGAAGCATCCAATTGGTGGATGAATATGAAGATGGAGCTTGGGCTAAGTTACCTAATACTCACATGGAGTGAATTTGTGGAGATTTTCTAGAAACAATGGTTTCCTCAACTCTTTTTTGATCAAAAGCTTACCAACTTCTAGAACCTAAGGCAAGGAGATTCCTTAGTTAATGAGTATTGCGATAAATTCATTCATCTCCTAAGATATGTACCTATGTAACAAAAGGATGAATAGCTTCATATAAGGAAGTTTATCATGGGCCTAAATGCTCATATAGGTGGTGAGGTAGACATACATAGTCCAGCTACCATGGACTTGGTGTATGAGAAAGCAATTAAATAGCAACAAAGGCTTAAGTCTATCTCGAACTATTGTGAGAAGAATCGTAGGAAATTTAATCGATCTTTGTAGACACTTAAAATTGTCTTGATTGATATTGCACACTTGAATTTGATTATTAACACCATTTCGTCTTAAATTCACCTTCTTTTTGTCTGTTTAATTGAATGATCCTAGTTGTTTAATTAAATGCATCAATTTCTCCTATTAATCAAATAATCATTATTATTTGGCTAATTCACCCCCTTTCGCACTAATTTTCATCTCATTTGATTAGATAATGCGAATTATTTAAATTAAACACCTTGTGTCCTCTCATTTAATTGAATAATCTTAAATTAATGAATTAAATGTCATTTGCACCCCCTTTTCATTAAATAAATAAATTATTTAATGAGCATCCTAATTTCACTCAACTTGCACAACTAAAAATTTGTTTTAATTATCTAATTCCTATTTTTCCCTCACCCACCCACTTGCATAGGAATACTCCCTTAGAATATTTTTCCATTTGAACTCAAAAAAGAAAATATTGTTTTGTAACAAACTTTGTAACAACTTTGAAAGTGTTTTTCTTTAAATAATTGTGAGCCATTGATTAACTCTTTGATCCATGTGATCTTGCATTCTCATCCATTGATGAGAATCCTTGATCCATTCCTTCACCTCTTATTACGTCTCAACCCTTGATTGATCAAATCAATCTTGACCCTTGATTCACCATTTTCTCCTATAAATACTCCTCATTTTGGGGAGAAATGGATCCACTTCCATTTTAGAAAAGTTATGTTGCACATTTGATCTCTCATCTTCATTCATCATGCATCCATTTTGGCTTTTCATCCATCTTTAGTTTAGTTTTCATCCATTTTAGCTTGCTTTCATCAATGGAGTTCATTTAGATGCTTGTTTTATCAAAGGGATTGAGAAAGGGTCATCATTCCATATCAATAGGGAACCAATCCCCCAATGGGATGAGGTTTGAAGCATTTAACTAGGTTCCATTATGCATTTCTCAATAGATTTTGTTTGAATGGATTCTTCATTCTATGCTTTTAAACATTTCATTGGGATTATAACTTAGTTAAATATCACATAAAAATTATTGGATTTGGTGTATTTAGCTCATACTATTATTATAGTCACATTTTGGCACTAGGAGGAGGGAAAAAATAACTAATTTTGACAAATTTTCCTTGAGTTTCCTGTGTTTTGAAGGTTTCTGTCAGGGTGACACTTTTTCTTTTTACCAAAGCAATGCTTTTGTGGAACAACGATGCTTTTGCAATTTAGAGCCGCTTTTGAAATACAATGACGTTTTTTCTTTATGGGAGTGATTTTTTTTTTTTTGATAGAGAGTTGCTTTTGATATAGCGACACTTTTGAACTCACTAGTTTTTCATAGAGTTTCTTTTTCTTTTCACTAGAGCGACGCTTTTGTGGAACAACGACGCTTTTACTTTCTGACAGAGAGGCGCTTTTGTGGCACAATGATGCTTTTGTAAGGTAAAACATAGAGCTAGATTTTAATGTTTGCTTTGATTTTTCAATTTAATCCACTCTCTAATCATTTATTGACTTATGTTTTTATTTTGTGAGACTAACTAATTTTGTAGATTTGGAAAGGAGTGAAAAACTAGGAAATTATTTACCCCAACTTGGTGGGGTCATAACTTTCTACTCGGTGCTTAGAATTCAAATCCGTTCACACCATTGGAAAGGTCTTCAAGAGTACTAAATTGGTTCCTAAAAATAAATGCCTTTGAAAATCAATGTTAAGGAACTGACACAAGTTTCAACCCCAAATTCCACTTCGAAGGCCTCTAAAAATGCGATCTACTAGAACCTAGAAAATACCTAGAAAATCTAAAATTTGGATTTTCGGTTTTTTTTAGTTTTGTTATTGTAAAAGTGTTTTAAACACTTATGGGATGATATAACCCATCATATGTTTTTTTATTTCATGTTTCAGGACAACTAACTTTCAATTGGGTTTAAAATATATCAATGCTATGATCTTCTAAAGTTGGTTAAAATTGAACCCATACATCCTCACCATTGTAATGTTTGTTAAAATTGAACAAATACAAAGTTTCATACTTAATTTTGGTGCTATTTAAAATGAATTCATCATTTCCTTTGAGGATTTTAAAAGAATGTGTATTGTGTGAGTGCTTTGCTTGTGTGAACTTCTAGTGCGTATCCACTCCCCTTGTGCTTTGTGCGATCTTGGGTGAAGAGAAACACTCCAACTTCACAAATTTTTTTGGTCACCCCAAGAACTTGCTACGTATCCTCTCCCCTTGCGCTTCATGTGATCTTGGGTGAAGAGAAATAGCATTTTTGTTATCTTTTTTAGATAAGGGCCTACTAATGAGACACATCTTGCAATGGATAACTCATATAAGTGACTCTTAAAACAACATGTTTACCAACATGCTATATAAAGGTTGTGAAATCTAAAGAAAGTAGCTTCAATCTATAGTGGGAATATCATACCATGCCTCATCCTCCTCTAAATGTAATGAGTTGAGTAGGAATGCCTAAATTCTTAAGTGGCTTATGTTTGATCTATACTTCTTGATGTTCATGGTTATCATTAAAAACCTTGTCTTAGCAACCAATCCTTGTTTTCCGAAACGTAGTTTGAAGTAGTGCATAGGAGGTGCATTACTCCTAGAAGTTACTTGCCACATTTGATTTTTGGTTGAGGAAATAACGAAAAATAGGCAAGGGACTCTTTTGCTTGGCGTGTCAAGAAGATACATTTCCTCGACATAGCTTATTTGTCTATTCCGTCTTCACAGATTCATCATTTCTTAGGGAATGATGGTAAGCCTACCAAGAAGTACGTACCTACTCTATAGGGTTGTTATTTCTTGTTCTTGTTGAGTCAGTTTGACACATTGCTTGGTTCCAAAAAAATTCAAACAAACATCAACATGTTCTTCAAATTTCAAATCCTTTGGAATTAGTGTGAATACATTTGAAAAGCCCTATATTGTTGCTTGTCCCTACGTATTTTTTCTTAGAGGCTTCTAAATATTTGGGCTTATATCTCAATTCACACATTCTAAACTCAACATAGCAGACTATGGCCTTAGCCTCTTGATTTTCACATATTGTACTTTATGGAATGGAAGTTTCTTAGTCATAGAAATTTTAGTTTGAACATAATTAAGACATCTTGATATGGTAATAAAGAAATCTCACTAATCAAAGCTTAACTAAAATTGACACACCACACATTGGGCTTATTTTCAAAACACATTGACTTCCAAGCAACAAAGTGAAAAAAGGAAATATATTGCCAAACATTGAGTTCTTAGGTTTATCACTTTAGGTGTAAAGCATGTTGTTCACTACCTTGGTGTTGTAAACAAAGGTCCCTTTTAGGTTAACACATTTGGGTCAAAAATCTCATCCATCTCAAAACACCTTTGACATCCCACTTCACAAAGAACTTTGAAACTTTAGACACATCGAACTTCTAGGCTTAGGTTATCATAAAACCAATCCATTAACTTAGCTATATGTGTGTAAATTAATCCTTTTCCATACACTTAGTTGAGTTAGTCATCATCCTTTTGAACTAGTCTATCTTAAAAGTCACAAGTCTACCTTTAGATTTACAAGTTCATTAGCACCTTTTATCCAAAATATCAAAACATCAAACCTTCAAGTCTAAAGTGTTGTCCAAAGTTTAGAAAGCTCATCCTCCATATCACTCACACCATTGGTCCAAAAAAACTTAGAGGGTACCTTTTATCAAAATTTGAGTCAACTAGAGTACCAAAAATACAAATCTCAACACACCTCTCCCATAGTTGATCCACAATTTATGGTAACAACAAGATCAAAAAACAAGAAAAACATGGAGCAAACCAAAACTACATCTACCACAAGTGATATCACCCAACAAGAATTTGATCCTAGGAGCCACTCTACCCCATCACAACAACCACAAAATCCACTAGACATGGGGTATGAAGTAGAAGATGTCACGAAAAACCCACTTGAGCGCACTAAGGAAGAACTCCTTGAATACCAACAACATCCTAAAGCAAGCCATATCATCAACACTTTGATGAAGAAGAACCCTACACAATACATGCTAGATTTATAAAAATAAGGGGCTAAGCTCCCTTCAACATTCGATTTTGATATGACTATGGAACAAACCTTAGGGAACGTGGCTTCAATTCAACCAACCCCATCACTCACACCAAGTCAACCATTGATCACTAGTATTGCAACACAACTTGCAACCAACCTTGGTCTCACTCCAAATATACGAAGCAACACACTTTTGGGTACACAAGTCACCACCCTTCCACAAAACATCAATTGGACACCAACATTTAGTGCCCAACAATATTTTTCCACCACCACAAGTACCCAAAGTGTTCCTAACATAACACAAAGTCATATGAGCCAAGTACCCCAAGTGGGTCAACAAGGACAAGTCAATACCATAATGCAAGGTAAAAAATCCACACAACAAGGTCCATCCACATCGAACTCCCAAATTGACACATCAAAACAATTGGTTCCAAAAACCACACAAACCAACCCACAAAACACATCAAACCCACTTGTCATGAATCCAACACAAGGAAACTCACTTGTAACGAATCCCATCAACCAAGGTAACACCTTGGCCCCAAATCCAACACAACAAGGGGACCATCAACAACAATTCAATCACAGGAACCCTTCCAATTGTTACATTGGTGGTTGTCATTGCACCAAAAGATCGACCTATCAATGCTCGATATAACCTCTAGATTTATGTAAGATCCTCAGGAGGTGGTTAAGCCATGTCACAAAACCAAGTGCCGTGTTGGACAAGAAAGACCAAGGGACACACCATCTTGTAACAACCCCTCTAGTGCAAGTGAGGGGTTTGAACCTATGACCTCGACTTTGATACCAATTGTTACATTGGTGGTTGTTGTTGCACCAAAAGATCGACCTGTCAATGCCCGATACAACCGCCAGATTTATGTAAGATCCACAAGAGGCGGTTAATCCATGTCACAAACCTAAGCACCATGTTATACAAGGAATACCAAGGGGAACACCATCTTGCAACACCAATCTATTGAATCAAAGTCAAAAAAATTTGTTGATATCACAACACCAAGTGGCACCATCACAACCATTGGTCCCCCAGGTCATGTAAACTCAAATGGGACCCGAAACCTACATTCCTCCACCCCAATCGATAATTTTATAAGGAATGATAGCACAAAACAAGACCCAAAATCTCATCACCCAAAAACCACCTCACACTCAAATCAATCACACCATGGTCCCTCAAAATTGATTACATGTGTCACAAAATTAAAACATTTCAAACTAATATAGTACAACATTGCAACAAAAACAAGCCTATCAACAAGCATTGCAACAACAAAAAGCTTAAGCTCTAGCTTTGCAACAAGAACAAAAAGCATATCAACAAGAATTACAATAATAACAAGCTCAAGTTCAAGCCTTACAATAACAACAAGCTCAACAATAGGCATTGATTGTGCAACAACAATAGTAAAAACAACAAGTTGAACAACAAGTATTGCTCTCACACCAACAACAACAAGCCCAATAAAAAGCATTGCTTTCAAAACAACAATAACAAGCCCAACAACAATTGTTTCTCATGCAACAACAACAACAACATCAACAAAAAGGCTTGTACTACAACTCCCAATGAAACATCTTGAACCCAACTTCGTAAGACTAGTAGAATTTGGCAAATAAATGACTAGGTGACTAAAAATTTTAGTCACAACAACTAAAAATGACTAAATTCTACTAATTTTTTTCAACTTAGCTATAAATGAGTAAATAAATGATTAATTTGGTCGTTAACTAAAAAATTATTTAGTCACAAAAATAAAAATGACTAAATAGTTAGTCACCAAATACAAATTAGATAGCATTTTAAAAACACATTTCAGCCAATTATTGGCACAATGTATTGTGCATGTCGAGGTATTGCGCATGTCTTCGCATTTATTCGCGTTCATTGCAGAAATATTCCTTGCTTCATTCATTAGTTGCAGGTTAGCATGAAACTGAAAGATTTGGAGAGGACCTAGAGAATTTTGAAAATGTATGCAAGGGAAAGGAATTTAGAGTTTGCTACAATGAATTTGAATTTGACGAGGCCCTCTGTAGCAAAGTTAGATTTGGGGACACCCTCTGTAGCAAATTCAGAGGTAATTCAAAACCCTCATTACATTAAACAAATCTATAGATTTCTAAATGGAAACTTACATTAGTTACAATCAGCTGCTCTTAATAATGTTCTTTTACAATCTTGCCATTTTTCTGCTTCATAATGTGTTCGAGCTAAATATAATAAAATTTGGGTGTCAGTGCCAAAATAGAATTTCCTCAAACAATTTTGATACATTTTCACTGCAAGCGTAAACTATCCTTGTGCAAAGTAAACATGTGCTAGATTTACACACACACCAAGCATCTAAATAAAGATGTTTCTTGTTGTAGCTTCTTGTACTTGTGTAAAAATTTCCTTTGCAATATCAAATTGACCCCTTTCAGCTAGCACAATGGTTGCCCCATTTGCAACATAAACATTTCTTGGTGTTTGTGCCAACACTTTACTATAAAGTTCTCTAGCCTTCTCAAGATGTTTTTCCTCCACCTTTGGATCCCTCCTCTCATTGTGAAAAACTACAAATAATTCCAATTTCCAAGTGAAATGTCAACATAAGAGTTATTTGCATCTGATTCACTTTGTGCAGCTTTAATTGTTTCTTTGCTTTAAGCTAGTCATATGTTTTCAGTTCCATTTTTCTAAGAATAGATAAAACATTTGATGAGTTTTTATCCACCTTTAGTGCATCCCCAATCAATTCTAGACTTATTTGGATCTCATTTCAATGAGTCATGGCTACAAGATGTAGATATGCATCTACATAATCAAGAAACTCGAACAATATTAGCTTGTATAGAAGATTTGTTTATTCAATATCATGTAGTTGTTCAAACAACCCAGCAAGATTAAATAGTGTTGACTTTATCCTATGGTAGCTGAAGTGAAACACCGCCTTCTTCTAGTGGATGGGATAATTTTATATCCTTAAAGAGCACAGGAAAAATTGCAGAATTAACACTTGGGATTTTATTTATAAATTCAACCCAAATTCCATTTCGTAATGCCTCCATAAAAGTTTGTTGAGCCAACTCTAGTTCATCACACTCAAAATGAAGAACCTCAATATTGTTTAACAATTGAAAAGGTGCTTCTTCTTTTCTCTTTTTTAGAAGAGACTTTTTTTTCTTAAGAGAATTGTTATCAATAGTTTTGCACCCTGCTGAATGCAATATTCAGCAAACTACTAAAACATGGAAACCTCTTGCAGATGTGGGTGATTTGCGTGAAAGAGGAATCTCCAGAGTGAGCTGGTTCTCTGAATGATGAATTCTATTTTAAGTGACTTTCCAGGAAAAAGGATAGGAGGATAAACTGGACTTAAAATCTAAAATTGAAATTCTATCACCCTAAAAATATTGATCAACTGTAAGAAGACCCTGATAATAACTTACTCTCATCAACTCTTTAAAAATAAATTCCCACAATCTCACAACACATGTAGTTCAACAGTGATTTATGCAAAGGTTAAATTAACACAAGGCATAACCTGAACTAGCATGCACTCCTGCAAATCACTTGACAATAGCAAGAAAAGAAAAGGATTCAACAGACTTGAATCACAAGACAAATCAAATTGCTATTCCAAGTCATGAAAAAGAAATGAGAAAGGAAAAAACTCTGCTATTTTATTGAATGGAGTGGAACTTCTCAGAATCTGAGCACCATCAGTTTACAAGCTCCCCAAAATGTGTAAGGGCAAGAAACTCTAATCTGAACTATTGAGAATGGAGAGCTGAAAAGACTAAGTCTTTGAAAAGAACTCTCCAGAAAACCTAATCCGAGCTCAGAAAAAAGCTCAAGGAAAAAAGGTTTCAAACAATCTCAAAAATTGCTTTAAAAGTAGAAAAAAGCACAATGCTTTCATGATGAACCAGTCAAGCCTCTAAAAATAGGTTGAATCTGCCTTAAAAGCTCAAAAAAAACCTTATCTCTCCAAGATAAGTCTCAAATCCGACCAAGAAGAAAATTTAATCAAAGATCTGCTAAAAATAGCAAGAAAACATAAAGCAATTTATAGAATATCACTTTTATGATTCTACTTTACAAGATGCATACTTTTACAATTTGTCTATTTTTGCAATTCAAAGATTGAAAATATTTTTCAAAAAGAAAATCGCCCTATTCACCAATTACAATATTTGATTTTCTCAAAAAATCATTAAAATAAAACACATTATTATCTCTCTCTATCCTCAACTCCACAATTGATTTCTTCAAAATCAATCAAAAATAAAAACCCTAAAGAATAAATGACCCTAAATCATAGGGTATTCACAACTCACCCTTAATTGATTTTCAATATTCAAGCCCTTCAAAAATACTAAGGAATGAATAAGTCTAAAAGAATTAACCTTCAACCTAACAAAGAAACTCGGCCCCCACATAAGTATTAAACTTGGATTTTAATAAAGTCACAATGAAACATAATGAATTTTGGCCTCCATTCGAAAATTGGCATGTGCATTGATCGAAATTTCTGGATGCTTATGGTGTTGGGTCGAATTAGGGCATGCACAAAAGAAGTCAAACCCTAATTGATTCATTTCATAATGATCACTTGGAAAAACATGAGCTCTTCCTGAGAGAAACTTGCCATGATGGACTTCAAATCTGAACTCATGTTTTTGGAGAATCTTCACTACTGCCTTCAATTTTTTGAGCCTTCAATGGGTAAGCTTCATTTTACTTTGTACAGAAGTCCTTACTTCATTTTTTGTGAAAGAATACTGACCACTAAGGCAGTGAACTATCACGAGCTTATGAGTTTATTCGGATTTTTTCCTTGCACTCCTTATGACCTTTGTTTGCTTGGCCGACTTGTGAGCTCATGTTCATTTCGAAGCTCTAAAAGGAAGCTCGCCTTATGGATTTTATTCCTCTCCTGCAAACACGAGGGTAAGCCATCTGCACACAACTTCATAGCTTTTAATGGCATCATATTTTATTCTTCTGACCCTAAGGCCGCGGCTACACATAGTCTAATGTCATCATTTCACTGTTCTTCTATGCTCATACCTATCATTGTAGCGCTCTATTCTACTGTGAGAGCTCGGCCAAAAATTGAGAACTCAAACCCCTGCATTTGGAAGCTATCTGCAACTTTGGCCGCGGCTAGAGAGCTCCATTAGAAATATGAATTGGTAACTTCCTTCGCTATCGTTGATCTTCAGAAACTTAGAGAACTTCCTTCTTTGCTCATAGACTTTGGCCATGTTAAAGCCGAACCAAAAGTGCATTGTAGAAAGCAATTCTTTGAAATTTGAGCTCGACCTAGAACAAAAAACTTATTATTATGTCTATTTGAAAGCATTTCTGTATATGGGTATCACAAAAATTTAAATAAAATTGTCTCTTCCTCTTTCTGTATTTCGACCCAACTCAGGGAACTTGCATTTGTTGAATATTCTTGCTATTCAATTCAAGGTTTCACATGGGTTATCTCTGTAGCTACTTCCTTTGCATTTTGAAGTTAAACTGAAAGTGGGTCTTTGAAATTATTAAAGAAACTGTATTTTTCTTCTCCTCTGAAGCTTGATTTAGCACAGAAATCTGCATATCTTGTAGTCTACTGTTGTTTTTATGAGAAACCTATACGAGTATCATAGATTATCATATTTCTATATTTTCGAAGACACACCCACATGTGGGTATTTGAGATTTTTGAAGAGAACTGTATTTTATTCAATTCTGAAACTTGCTCCACAACTAATGGCCATATACAGGTCGTGCCATACTTATGCATCAAAATGGCTTCTTGTTATTTTCTGGGCTTGACCCACCATTGCTAGTTCTGTTTCTTCATTCAGGTTCAAAACTAGAAATGGGTATACTGAAACATAATGGAACTCTCATTTGACCATTAACCCTCATGTAGATATTCATTATCTTGAAGGAAAACTATTCATTTGTTGTTTTTGTTGGAAATTAGTATGACTCTCCATGATGTTCACAAGATTCTAAAAAATCTGTCTTGAATTTAAGAAACTCATATGTGTATTGAGCTCGAAACTGTACATTCCATTATGGTCTCCAACTGTATTCTGTTGCTCATCTTGTAGATATGACAGAACCTTTACCTTACTGTTCTGACAAGAACTTAACTGAGTAATCTGAAAATGACCAAAATCCTGTATATTTGTTGTATTTAATTCATGGCTCGACCAATTACAAGTGATGTCTTACTTTGACACTTGTAACTCTTTTGAAGACACAATAGAACAATCCCTGCTATGCGATATTGCCTAAGACATAAAAGGTTAGTTGGCTTTGACAACTTGTTCAAGTAACTCTCTGAAGCAATTTGAATGAACAGTAATTGCTGTCTTGCCTTAAGCATTGATAGATGATCCATACAACAACATAGCTTTCTACTCATAGACATTTGCATGAACATTGATACTCTTCATTCTTGAAGCTCATTCGTAGTATTTGAAAACTGCTCTCTGTGTAGAAAATTTGAGCCCCCTTAAATCATTTGAACTCCTTGAATCTGCATTCTAATTACTTACTTGATATTCATAATACTGTGTTTGTTTTACTAGCCAACTGTAACTGATGATTAATTCAACCCTTGAATGAACTGTTTGTGTTAGTTCTCAGCTGTAACATGGTACTCTTCATGCATTTTTATGTTCCACTTTAAATAAACTTTTCTCAAATCTATTTTCTGTCATGATAAAAACTGATATATATGACTACGACCAACACATCACATGAACCTATTCAACAATATTTGATGTGATTGCACTCAGTTGAATTTATTTAGTGAACTAAACTCACTATTCACCTATAGCCTACATAAAGCAACCCTGATCATTATGAATGCACAGTTGGTTTCGTTACTTGATGGATAACTCTATTTTATCTTTAGTTGTATTTCATTTCATTCGATGTATACGATGAAATATCTTTTAAAATCAGCCCATTTAATGAATAGGGCAGCATGCCGAGCTCTACCCTTGTGGGAGCCCGTTTTACTCCACATGCTTGGTCTTCGAATAATGTTCAGCTTCATGACTTTACCTATACTTGCACAAGGAAACAAACAACGTTAGCATAAAAATGGAACACGATGATTATGATGTTGCTATTTCTCCTTCAGCTCACTTCTTTCATACTGCACTTAATTGATTGTTTCAATGTATTGCTAATAGCATGTTGTACTATTTTGGGTGTTCCATATAAGTTACTTCATAATCAAAGCCACTGACACCCCTCTTTTCCTCTTACAGGTCGACAGAGCTCAAGAAGGCAAGGTGCACCATTTGGCATCGAACGTCGATAATCAGACAATGATGATTATGATGTCACTTATGTGCCTTCCTTTCTGCATCTTCAGTAGTGCAATGTGCTATTAGAAATGTATTGTACTAGTCACAGTTATATCCACGGCTTGTGTGGACCTTGATTTCAATTATGCTTTTCAAAAGAAAATGCATTTTCATGCAATGTTGTAATATCGTTCTGATTGTGAAATCAAATGAAGCCTTGTAAAAATATGAGTTCTTTACAAAATGAATAAAAGCATCTGAAATGCTATTTTGCTCAAGTACTCAATTTTATATTTCTTTACATCCTGCAACATCTGAATGGCACTCTGCAACTCCACTACTTCACTAAAATGCATAACTGTTGTTTGATGCATAAAGATAATGTGAAAGAACATTCAAACATGACACTGCAATTCCACTTAATGTTAAATAACAATCAGCCAACTCCTCCATTTGAGCTGAGGTGAAAAATATGTAACAAGAATCTAAGGTTGCACTGGGGTCTAAAGATATTAAGAACTCACCCATCTTGCTAAATGCATGGGAATCACATGGATCTATGTGTGTTTCCTTTCTTAATTTCGAAAGCCTTCTCTGCCTGCCCTTGTTGAGAGTATATATGGCCTACAACTTTTAAGCTCTCACAGTTCTCAGGGTGAACCTCCAAAACCTTTTCAAAATTTGAGAGAGAACTCTTAAGATCTCCCAACTTCAATTGAAACTATCCACAAAATCCTATGGCCTTTGGCTTTCCTCGATTGATGTCATGTAGTAGCATCTAGTGGTGCCATAATCACCTTTACTATGATAAGATCGTGCAAGATTATAATATGAATAATATTTCATGAGAGGGTGGTCAGTTGAAACAAGAGTTGTTTCAGTCAATTGTTCCACAAGAAAATGTTACCTTGTAGTGAAGAAAAAATGGTTTGTTAAATGATTCAATGCCATTGCACAGTGCGGGTATTATTCAAAGTCTCTATGCATCTTTTCCATTCCTTCATGGACACTACCATTTTCACTATCTGTGAGAATCCTACAAGTAAAAAATGCACAAAACTGACCATAGAGATTTATGTAGAGGCACAACGTCATTTCCTAATTCCTCCATAAGAATTTGTTGAGCCAAATCTACTTCATCACTCTCAAAATGAAGAACCCCAATGATGTTTAACAATTGAATGGATACTTCTTCTCTGCTCTTCTTTAGAAGAGACTTTGGTGTCTTCAGATAATCTGAGGCTACACTGGGGTTTGACGATATTAATAACTCACCCATATTAATAAATGGATGGGCATCATGTGGATCTATGCGAGTTGCCTTTCTTAAAATTTCCAAAGCCTTCTCTGCTTGCCCTTGCTAAGCATATATATGGCTTACAAATTTTAAGCTCTCAGAGCTCTCAAGGTGGACCTCCAAAACCTTTTCAAAATTTGAGAGAACTCTTAAGATCTCCCTGATGAGGTAAAAATAACCTTATCATGATAATACCATAAAGACCTAGTTTATACATGCAAAATATCTATCCTCTGCCAATTAATTAAATTTTAGGATAAATAATTGCTTAATTTTTAGTGAGAAATTGTATAAACTTTATTTCTTTTGATTCCTTGAAGTATTTTTCCATTACGGATTTAATGGGCTGTTTTAAGTGTTTTGTAGATAATAATCGGTCAATCAAAGTTGTAGATTGAAGCATCCAACTAGCACGTGCTCCAAAATAGGCTGAAGATATACGCTAGAAATATGCTTTGGAGGACTGAAGATGTAGTTGTTCTTAAAGTTGTTATTTTTGTTATCCTTTGAATTAAAGACTTTATGGCTCGACTTGAGCCTCTTAAATACTGTGTAATGGGTTTAAAGATATATGAGTTATCCGTAGATCTATTCTAGATATTTTCAATGGTTATCCATACCATCTAAAATATAGGATGTAGTTACAGTTTCTCTATAAAAGATATGATCTCTACAAGTAAGATATACAGTGAAAAGTAATGTTATATTGTCAGAATGTTTCTGAGGTTTATGAATAAAGAGATTGTTATCTAAAATTCTAAGAGTCCTAGATGATAACTATGATTGATAGAAGTGTTTCTGAAATAGCTGTGAATGTGAGCTAAGAATGAATGTGATAACCCACGAGCTGGCCACTCGACAAGAGTAGATAAGTGTTTTCTTTTATTATAATGTTGTTTTGTAGAAAATCATTAAATTTACTATTATGAAATTTTAGTTATGAAGTATTTGTTATCTTTTCACTTACGTAGTTTCTGTTATTAACTGTTATAATCTTTATTGTTAAGAAAATGTTTTATGGATTGCTATAAGTTTTTCTACTTTTATAATTTTCCAACTTCTTAGTTTACTCATTTTTGTGCTTTTCAATTTAGTTATTATGCTTTCTAAATTACTTTTCTTATGCTTCTAGTTCAAGCATTTTCTATTTTCTTAGGAATAAATTGCTTTGCAGTTTTATAGTTAGATAGTTTGAAGTTAGAATTAATCTTAAGTTGTTCTTAAAAGTTAGGAAACCTAAGGGAGATACTCCAGACTTCTTCTATTGTAGATTTCCTTAAACACTACCTGGTTGACAAATTGAATATTATATTCTAAAGTAATGGGACCTAACGACAACCTATCACTTTTTGGCAATGTTGTCGGGGACCCCTTAGCTCCTTTTGCTTAAGTGTTAATAGAAGACACCTAGAATACCTCTTTTAGGCCAAAAATACTATCTATGGCTTCCTTTTCTACATGGTCAGGAAAAGAGGCCCTCACAGACGATTTATACCAAAGACCCCCCAAAAATACATCCCAATTATACATAGGGAGGCCCAAGGCTCAGAAGACCATTTTGCTGACAAAATACTTGAGCCTAATCCACCCGAGGCTTTCCACTATCTCCCAGAAGATCAACCTATAGTGCACCCTGTTGTCGATGAAATTATTTTTGAGGAGCATATTCTTCTAAACATCATGGGAGATTAGAGAGTAGAAGCTAACTATAATGATGCCAACTGTAATAACAATGATCCTCCACTACCTAGAACATTCACTTATCCTATTGCTCTGGATGCAAATGATGATACAATGATGAAAAAAATCTCTCCAACTTTCCTTCCAACCTTTCGTGGTTTATCTTCGGAAGACCCAGACCAATTTCTCTTTGAATTTAAGGTCCTTTGTCAAACCTATGACTATAAAAATGACAACTAGAAATTGAAGTTGTTTCCTTCTACTTTGAAGGATTCAGCCATGCGTTGGTTTATGGGATTACCGTCTGGAAGTATTACATCTTGGGAAGAAATGGAGACTGTGTTCTTGAATAAATATCAGAGTTATTGTAGGGTGAGTGATCGTAAGGAAGATTTTTTTAAACTTAGGTAGAATGAGGATGAGAGTCTAGAGGACTATTTGGATAGGTTTCTTTTCTTATCTAAACGATGTGGAGAAACGGCCATTAGTGTTGAGATTCTCAAGAATATATTTCTTAAAGGACTCGATGATGATGCAAGAAGAAGTCTTGATTTAATGGGAAAATGTGATGTGTCTCAGTTAAACTTTGAAGACATATGTGATTTGTGTCACAAATTTTCACGTACTTGTGGAGGAATCCAAAAAACAAATCTTTTCAAAGGGAATAACGAGATAGGTAAACTTTGAGAAGAAATAGAAAATCTTAAGACAGACATACTTGTCCAATTGAACACTACGTTGGATGGTATACAAGCAAAGACACGTAACCCTGAGACTTTGTCAATCTATTTTCCTAGGTGTCGAAATAAACATCTTTTACGTGAGTTCCCTTTAGACAAGGCTAATGTTTGTCAACTTTGTGAGCAAATCCACCCTACCAATCAATGTGAGCTTCTTACTGATCTTAAGAATACTAAGAAAAAAACTACTTAGGTTGAAGAAGAAATAAATGTGCTAAATCAAGGCCAGGGAGGTAATTTTTCTTATGGGCAGAATTCCAATCCTGCATGGAGACCCCATAATAACTAGGCTGGTAATCAATGGCCTCCATCTTGGAATCAGCCCTATCTTCCACAACCTACTTGGGGAACTCCTTATTGGGGATCTCCTGAATGGGCAAGTCAATCATGTGGAACACAAAATTGGACAAACTAGTCACAACAACAATGGTACCCACAACACATTTCTCCCCAATGGAATTAAGGAAAAAATCAATTTTATACTAGTCCTAGGAGGAATCAACAACATAATTTGTTACCATCACCTCAGAATCTTCCTCAGACTGAGCAGGTAAATCAACCTCAACTTCCAGCACAACCACTTCCCAATCCTAAGAACAATCAGCATAATACTTTGGTATATACTACTGAGCAAGATAATGTCACGAGACTTAATGTAATTCATTGTGGAAATGTTCAGTTATGTTCTGGTAGGACACTTCAATCGCCCACTATTGAGGAAGTAGTGGATGAACCTATTTCTCAAAATTTTGAGAAAGATACTACACTACCCACGAATATTACTGAGTCTTCAGCAGCAGGAGCTGCTGATTTACCTCGGGAGGAGGGAGGTCAGTCTTTGACTGAGTTTAGTAAAGATATCCCTTCAAAGGAGAAAACTCAAGCACCATTTCTAGAGTGTCTGAAATCAACAATTCCAAAAGATACTGTGGAAATGACATTAGCTTATGAAACTGCATTAATTCAGGAAATTAAACAATTGCAAATAGAGGTTACTTTGTTGCAAGCAATAAAGGAAATTCCTGAGCTAAATCAGGTGATTAAAAAATTGTGTATTAGAACTCCAGGAAGGAAACCAAAGAAAATAAACACTATGCACATTGATGGTTATCTAGCTGAATTTTTTTCTGGGAAGACTATTGCTCCAAAATATGATGATCTTGGGTGTCCATTGATTACTATTACAATTAATGAGGTAGCAATACCTAATGCATTTATGGATTTGGGAGCAGCTATTAATGTAATGACGGTGGATGTAATGGAAAAATTAAGTCTTACTGATTTAAGTCCTACAACTACAGTCTTACAGATGGAAAATCAGCTATAGCCATTCCAAAAGGTGTTATAAAAATGTTCTTGTTAAAGTTGATGGATGGGAATATCCAGTTGACTTTCAAATAATCCAATCACTTACACCTAAAGATAGTTATCCAATAATTTTGGGAAGACCATAGTTGGCTACTGTCACTGCTAAAATTGATTGTCGAGAAGGAGGAATGACCATTTCACATGGTCCAGATAGTAAATGTTTATTTTTATATCCTCCTGCTAAACCTACTGAATATAATAAAGTCTGGGTTGATGAACCAGAAGAATTTAGTGGGCAAGACAGTTTGGCCTCCTTGGCCATGGTAGTGATTAAAAAACATGGAGAGGAATTAGAGGATGAGTTAGTAAATGAGGTTGCACACTTGGCTATAGGTTCGAGTGAAGAAGTAATAGAGGATGTATCAATTTTTTTGGGACAACCAATTGATATAAGTGGGATGGAACATAATTATGTTACCATGGGGATGCCTTATCCCTTGGCTAATATGATTCCTAGAACGAGTTATTTCTTTGATGATATTACAAGATTTCACCTACTTATACCTCATAGTTGTCCTCTCAACACTTTGTTACGACCAATACATACTGTCACTTCGGCCTATCTAGGAACAAAAACAATTATGTTGTTACTAGGAAAAACTTTGAATGTCAATAGTTGGTTGACAGAAATACAAGAGGATAAATTATTTAATGTGATGGTAAAAAGGTCTAAAGCTTTTGCTTGGGACTATACAGACATGAGGGGGATTCACCCGAGTGTTTGTACTCATCACATTTATACTGATTGTACTATGAGACCTATTCGTCAACCACAGAGGAGACTCAACTCCGCATTAAAGGATCTTGTCAAAATAGAGATTGAGAAACTCCTCCGTGCAGGATTCATTTATCCTATCTCAGATAGTAAGTGGGTGTCACCTATGGTATTCGTACCAAAGAAAAATGGAAATTGGAGAATTTGTGTGGATTATAGAGAACTTAATAAAGCCACCTTTAGAGATTATTTTCCCTTACCATTCGTTGACCAGGTTTTGGAAAATTTGGCTGGGAGGAAATTTTTTTCTTTCTTAGATGGATTTAGTGGTTACAACCAAATTTAGGTAGCACTAGAAGACCAAGATGAGATAACGTTTACTTGTCCTTGGGGTATATATTCATACCGAGTTCTTCCTTTTGGACTTTGTAATGCTCCAATGACTTTTCAAAGGGCTATCTTGGCTATATTTGCAACACTTGTCAATGATTGTGTAGAGGTTTATATGGATGATTTCACAGTATGTGGGTCAACCTATGATGAAGCTCTTCAAAACTTGGATAGGGTTTTGGAGGTTTGTGAGGAAAAATGACTGTCCCTTAGCCACAAAAAGTGTTTAATAATGGTGGAACAAGGAATAGTCTTAGGCCATCACATTTACTTGGAAGGAATAAAAGTTGATCCTAAAAAAATTGAAGTCATTCAACAATTGACTGTACCTCAAACATAAACAGATGTTTGAAGTTTTCTTGGACATGCTGGATATTATAGAAGGTTCATAGAATGCTTTAGTAAGATAGCAACCCCTATGTTTTCTCTCCTCCAAAAAGATGTGGAGTTTAATTGGACGTCTGAGTGTCAACAATCATTTGAAATGATAAAAGAAAAGCTTGTCTCTACTCCTGTACTACGTGGACCAAATTGGAGTCTTCCCTTTCACATTTATGCTGATGCTTTGGATGATGCAATTAGTGCAGTATTAGGGAAAGAAGATGAGGATGGGGTTAAATATGCCATATATTTTATTAGCAAAAACCTAACGTCTGCTGAGAGAAACTACACGATAATAGAAAAATAATTCTTAGCTGTGGTTCATGCCATCAAAAAGTTCCCTCATTATATTATAGGATATCAAGTTACAGTTCATAAAAATCACTCAGCTGTAAAATATTTAATGAATAAACCTGTAGTTAATGGTCGAATAATGAGATGGTTACTACTTCTTCAAGAGTTCAATGTGACAATACTTGACAAGCCAGGGAAATTTAATGAGGTGGCACACTTTTTATCTCGAATCAAACAAGAAGAGGGTGATCGAGCACCTATACAAGATGAGTTACCAGATGAAATTTTTTTTTCTATCTCTATAAAGGTTCCTTGGTTTGCTAATATTGCCAACTATTTAGCTACTTCTAAAGTACCTCTTGAATTTACATCAAAACAAAGGAAGTGAATTATTCGAGAGTGTGCACCATTTAAATGGATCAATGGGATTTTATTTCGTTCTGGACCTGATATGGTTTTGAGAAGATGTGTCAGGGTTGATGAAACTTATAGTATTCTGAGGGCCTATCACGATGATCCTCCAGGGGGTCATTATTATGCAAAAAGAACTTCTCATAAAATTTTAGGTTTTCGGATATTATTGGCCTTCAATGCATAAAGATGTTAAAAATTATGTTCGTCATTGTGATGAATGTTAAAGAGTAGGAAGACCAACTACTCCTACAAAAATTCCTTTGCAGCCTCAGGTAACTTTGGAACCATTCAAAAAATGGGGGTTGGATTTTATCGGCCCCATAGATCCTTCCTCTCAAGGGAAAGAATACATATTAGTTTGTACCGATTTTTTGACGAAATGGGCAGAAGTTCAAGCTTTACGAGTTGCTAGAGAAGAGCAAGTTGCTGATTTTCTCTATAACAAAAAATTTCTTCGATTTGGAGCCCCCCGAACTATCGTTACAGATCAGGGATCCCAATTTATGTCTAAAGTTCTCCTAGCATTCACAGACCATTTTTAGGTGAGCCATAAGAAGTCATCCCCTTATCACCCTCAAGCAAATGGTCAAGTAGAGGTGACTAATAGGGAGTTAGAAACATACTGACAAAAATTGTCTCTTCAGGAAGAAGAGATTGGGCCAAGAAATTTCCTGAAGCCATTTGGGCGTACAATACAACATGGAAATCTACAACTAGATTTAGTCCCTATGAGCTTTTTTTTGGAAAGAAACCTCTTCTTCCCATTGAATTTGAACTTCAAACCCTACATACAACTATGGAGTTGGGTCTAGATTTGAAACGAGCTCAAATAGAACAATTTTTATAGTTAAATGAGTTGGATGAGCTTCGTTTAGATGTTGTTCATTAAACTGAACTAGTTCAACATCAACAAAAAATTTGGCATGACAAATATATTAAAGGGAGAGAATTTCATAATGGTGACTGGGCCTTGCTATTCAATTCAAGATATAAAGACCATAAAGGAAAAATCAGAACTCATTGGTTGGGGCCATAAGAAATTTTTGAATTTTTCTCGAATGGCACAGTTCAGTTAAAACCTATTGATGATGATTTACAAACTCTCTTAGTTAATGGTCATCGCCTACGTATCTACCATAAACTAGTTAATAAAGAAGAATTTACAAAGCTGGTAGAAATGCAAGGAGAGATCCAATGCATTGACTCTGCCAAGGCAGAGTCTTTGATTTAATGTTTATATGTTATCTAAAAAAAATAAAAATAATATATATAAAATTTTGATGAAAAATTGTAATAAAAAGACATGTGTACCCAATTTATCTTCAAAGAATTTTTCATAAATTTTTGGACTTAACACATGTTTTTATTTTGTAGGACCTCTCATAAAGGAATAACAACTTCTGGAGCACCGTTCCAAGATGCTTCAGAACTTGATCATTCAGCTGGCTAGTGCTCTGAAACTTGACGGTCTGAATGCCCGATGCTCTGGAACCCGCTCTTTAGCCTACTATATTGGAAGGATGTTCTTGTGGAATGATATAACTCTTGAAGTTTGAGTTAAGTGGTGTTCGTGATTTTCTTCTCTACAGTTGTTGCTCTGGTTGCTGATCTAGTTGCATCTTTCGACGATGCTCTGGAACTTTCATCTGGTTGTTGCTCCGACTACATCTTTCGACAATGTTCCAGAACTTTCATCTGGTTCTTGCTCTGACTACATCTTTTGACGATGCTCCAAAACTTTTATTTGGTTACCGTTTTGGCTGCATCTTTCGGCGATGCTCTGGAACTTATCCATTTTCTAAGCTCCCAATGCATGCCTTACGCGTGCTCCGAAACTTATTCATTTTTTCATTTCCCCAACTCCTTTCTAAATTTTTTTTTCAAATCTTCCTCAATGCTTTGATGATCGTACATTGGTACATGCGCCTTCTTTTTCCATTATAAATAAAAGTCACCATAATAGCCTATCTTCATTAATGACTTTATCATCCATGAGCTTCCTCATTCATGTCATAATAATTATACTGTCACCTCAGCCAATACCCTTGCATCATCCGGTCAAATCGGTAAAGGTATAAGATCTTCAAGCGATCATGGAGTGGAAGTAAGTACAAATTTTTTCTTTAAATAAGTAGTTATTTTTGAATAAAATATGATTGATTGGCAAGAGTTCCTTTCCCAATTTAGTAAATTGATCCACTTGGTGATTAATTGTTAAGTACACTACTCTTTTTGCGGCCCTTCATGCAAATTGAAATTATTACACAACAAGCTTCGAGCAAGAGTAGAGTAAATGATTACAATCCGATCATATTTTTAAAAATATCAGTGCACAAGTCTTTGACATTATTGAATTTTTCAGCAGGGTGGTAAGCAAGAAAAAAAAGGGCGGTACAAAGAAGAAATCTGAGCCGGCTTCTGCAGAAAAATTGTTGGGGTTAAGTAACATCTCTCGGCTATTTGAAGAAGTGGTTTGGTTGGATTTTGTCAGGAAGTTCGAAGGGTATAATGAAAATCTAGTGAATGCATTTGTGGAAAATTACTCTAATGGTCAAGTTATTCTGCATGGGAAGTGTTTCAAGGTGAGTTCAAAAATTATCTCTTCTATTTCAAGGTTAGAAGATTCTGTCATTAAAATATTTGAAACAACACAAACCACATATTAGAAATTATCAGAATTATTCCTTAGACAAGGAGACCCTCAACCCATGATAGTTGTCAGTACTAGGGGACAAAATAAGGGGTTTCAGCGAGCTTCTATCTTAGAACCCTGGGGTACTGTTGTTGCATGGATTATTAGATATTTTACTTGTGAAGGTCAACTCACTACTGTGGTAGGACCAACATTCCACATGTTAACACATTTGCGGCATGGGAAGGAAAACCCTGCTCTAAGGGTTAATTTGCCCCATTTCTTGAATGATTCTATTAATTATTTAATAGAAAGATACAAAACTGGTTCAAGGCCATTAAAAAATCATAGGTTAATTCAATTGATTTGTAAATATCATTTTCGTAAGAAACCTAAAAGAAAATGGGAAATTTTTTTGGGGAAGTTTGATATGCCTACATCAGGAAGGAAGTTAGAATTACGAGAATCTTCAAAACAAGTTGCTTCACCTTCTAGAGCAACTTCGCCCGAAGACCCTAAGGCTTTTAACCCCAAATTCCTACTATAGTTGGTGAGGAAGTTCCAGAATTTAGAAATGATGAGTTTGAAACTCCGACCCAAATAGAAGATGTAGAGATAATGAACCCAAATGTGGATACTCATCCTGTTAAGAAGAGGAAAAGAAGAACTATTCTTCTAAATGATCCAACTATTTTAAATTATCAGGATACTCCTCCTTTAAGGCAGAGTAAAATATTATCCTCTGGATCTACAGAAACCCTAGCACAGAGTAAAGAGAATAGGTCAAAATCTAAAAAGAAAAAGAAAAACTTGGAAACTGAGGAGTCAATTCACCAATCCTCAGAAGAAAAAAATGTCTATTGAAGAAGTACATTTTCACTTGGTGTCTGAAGAAGATGATGTAGAACAAGAAAAACAGGAAATAGAAAGGGGACAATCTCCACTTCCTATGGAGGTTGATGATAGTATGTTAGGAAATTTGTCTCCAATTATTAATAAAGTTGTTGAAATTGTTGAAACTGAAAATATTAACATAGAATTGGAAAAATTGAAATTAGAGATAGAAGAGTTAAGAAGTTAGTTTGCATGAAAACAAGGAAAAGATGGAATTACAACAAGAGGAAATAATGGTGTCTAAGACTGTAATAAATAAAAGGGATCAAGAAATTCAGGATTTAAAGTTGGAAATGTAGGGAAAAGATACATCTATTAGTGAGCTGCAAATACAAATTCAAGATTGTAATGAGGAAAATAGGATACATAGGGATGGATTAAATAAAGAAATTCAAAATTTAAAAGGAAATTTTATGCTCATGTTTTCAGACTTTGAAGAGGAAAAGAAAAGACAGAAGGAAGAATTAAATGCTTCTCTTAGTAAGATTATAGAATTAGAGCAAGACTTGCAGGAAAGCACAAGTAAACCAATGATGGAATCCAAAGAAGTTCAAACTGAGCCAACGGTAACTGAATGATTCCAAATTCAGATTCCTCCATTATTAATGAAATGGATGGAATGGTGTTGTTTCCTAAGGAATGCACAAGTTGAGAATAATAGAATGAAAATGGAAATGGTGTTATTAAGAGAAGCATTTCATAAAGCTTATAAGGGGAAACAAGATGCATGTCAAATAGCTGAATTTCTTTTATCCTATAGAAGACCATCCAGATTGTATTCAATGTTTTTGAATGAACAGTGTTTTAGATGGAAATTGCTTAGAATTTACAATGACTAGCCTTATGAACCTAATGATAAAGAGTTTGTTAAAACAATTGCAGACTCAAATCCTAAAGAGCAAGATATGCTATGTGAATTCTTTACCCATGATCTTTTGTTAGAAAAGCATACTGATTTCTTTGTTAATATTTTTGTGGGGGAAGTGCAATTAAGATATTTATTGTCTACTATGCGAAATCAAATCCATTGGAAAGGATGTAATAAATAATATGTTCAAGCAGAGAAAAGTATAGGGCTTCAAATGAGATCTCCAAATAGTAGACCAACAAATTTTAAAAATACATTTGTAGCTCTTTTGCTGGATGAAAAAATGAAGGAAAGGTATGATGATAGCTTTTTGAGTTTGTTATAATCATGTCATAGAACAGGGGAAAAAATTGGTTGGCAGGGCTTGGCACGAATGTGAAGAGAGATAGTCTCCATTGCCTATATATCTAAAGAAAAGAGAAGTGATCTCTCCTCTTAGTATCAAATGGTCCTTCAAAAGAGCAGATGCCTTGGCCAAAATTTTAGGAGATCTCAGAACAAAATGGATAGGAATGAGGTACATACCTCCTTTATTGCTATATCCAGCCCCTGCTTTTCACATTAATACAGATCAGGATGATAGAATTTTCAATGAATGGAAACAAGGAGTTTCTTTTTATGGAGGCTTCCACAATTCCCCTGTAAACTTTGATGTCACAACAAAAGATTTGTATGATATCAGTGAAAAATATGAAGAAGGGAGTAGAGGGAAAAGTTATAATTAGGGGATAGGAGGACTTGCCAAGAATTAGGAAGGGGAGGAAATGATGAGGTAAAAATAACCTCATCATGACAATACCATAAAGACTTGGTTTATACATGCAAAATCTCTATCCTCTGCAAATTAATTAAACTTTAGGAGAAATAATTGCTTAATTTTTAGTGAGAAATTGTATAAACTTTATTTCTTTTGATTCCTTGAAGTATTTTTCCAATACGGATTTAATGTGTTATTTTTAGTGTTTTGTAGATAATAATCGGTCAATCAAAGTTGCAGATTGAAGCATCCAGCTGGCACATGCTCTAGAACAGGCTGAAGATATACGCTGGAAATATGCTCTGGAACTTTAGGGTGATGGACCGAAGATGTAGTTTTTCTTAAAGTTTTTATTTCTATTATCCTTTGAATTAAAGACTTTGTGGCTCAACTTGAGCCTCTTAAATACTGTGTAATGGGTTTAAAGATATACGAGTTATCTGTAGATCTATTCTAGATATTTTCAATGGTTATCCATACCATCTGAAATATAGGATGTAGTTACAGTTTCTCTATAAAAGATATGATCTCTAGAAGTAAGATATATAGTGAAAAGTAATGTTATACTGTCAGAATGTTTTCGAGGTTTATGAATAAAGAGATTATTATCTAAAATTATGAGTTATGAGTTGTGGATGATAACTATGATTGATAGAAGTGTTTCTGAAATAGCTGTGAATGTGAGCTAAGAATGAATATGATAACCCACGAGCTAGCCACTCGAAGGGAGTAGATAAGTGTTTTCTTTTATTATAATGTTGTTCTGTAGAAAATCATTAAGTTTACTGTTATGAAATTTTAGTTCTGCAGTATTTGTTATCTTTTCACTTTCGTAGTTTCTGTTATTAACTGTTAGAATCTTTATTGTTAAGAAATTTTTTTATGGATTGCTATAAGTTTTTCTGCTTTTATAATTTTCCAGCTTCTTAGTTTAGTTGTTTTTGTGCTTTTGAATTTAGTTATTATGCTTTCTAAATTAGTTTTCTTACGCTTCCAGTTCAAGCCCAGTTCAAGCATTTTCTATTTTCTTAGGAATAAATTACTTTGCAGTTTTATAGTTAGATAGTTTGAAGTTAGAATTAATCTTAAGTTGTTCTTAAAAGTTAGGAAACCTGAGGGAGATACTCTAGACTTCTTCTATTGCATATTTCCTTGAACACTACCCGGTTGAAAAATTGAATATTATATTCTAAAGTAATGGGACCTAACGACAACTTATCACTCCCAGCTTCAATTGAACCTGTGCAAAAAATCTTGTGGCCTCTGGCTTTCCTTTACTGATGCCATGCGGTAGTGGCCATTTGTGTCATAATCTCCTTTACTATGATAAGATCATGCAAGATTATAATATAAATGATATTTCATAAGAGGGTGGTTAGTTGAAACAAGAGCTGTCTTAGTCAACTGTTCCACAAGAAAATGCTACCCTGTGAAGAAAAAATGGTTTGCTAAACGATTCAATGTCATTGCACAATACAGGTATAATTCAAAGGCTCTACACATCTTTTCCATTCCTTCACGAACACTAACTTTTTCACTAATTGTGAGAATCCTACAATTAAAAAGTGCACAAAAATGACTACAAATATTTTTCCCCATTTCAAATAGCAAAATTTCCAAAAAAATGCGTTTAAAACCAACAAAAAAATGCAAATAAAATCATGCTTATTTTTGTACCAAAAAAAAATATGAGACCATATCTTGTTTCTTACTATAATGCTTTGATAGATTTTTTCCAAGCATCCATACCTTTTTTGAAATCACTTGTTTTTCGCTTTTAGCCATAGTAGCAAGGTAGTGAACTATTTGATAAAATGCTTTGGTAGACATGTATGAAAATGTGGTAGCATAGAAAAGGAAATGAACTTTGGAGAAAATGCCTCAAAGAAATGCGGTCTCATGGTGATGGAATGACATGATGAATTCCATGAAAAGTGAATTGTTATGGATTTTCTTGGCATTCCATCACCTTGATACCACATTTCTTTGAGGAATTTTTTCAACCAGTTCATTGCCTTGTCTATGATATTGCTTAGTATTATGCTTTGATAGATTTTTTTCAAGCATCCATAGCTTGTTTGAAAGCACTTGTTTTAGGATTTTAGCCATAGCAACAAGGCAGTCAACTGTTTGATGAAATGATTTGGTAGACATGTATGAAAAATGTGGTAGCATAGACAAGGCAGTGAAATTTTTGAAAAAATGCCTCAAAGAAATGTGGTCTCATGGAATGCAATGAAAAGAAAATGCAATTGGCAGCTGCTCCTAGTTATTAGTTATGTAATGTGAAGTAATTGCATAACTTCTTAGGTTTACTTTGTAAAAACTATATTGTAATTGAAATTTTTTCATCTATCGACATTTAGTTATTAGTTATGCAATGTGAAGTAATGCTTTGAGTTTGAAAGATGTACAATGCAATGTAATCAACAATTTGAATATAAACTACAAAAATCTATTTTTTACAATTCATTAGTTAAACTCTCTATTTTATTTTCTCTCTATAACTCTATTGTCGTGGAAATTCCTTTCAATTAAAAAAATAGTTTTTGTCTCTTATTCAACAATTTTTTACATTTTTTCATCTATCAACATCTAGTTATTAGTTATGCAATGTGAAGTAATGCTTTGAGTTTGAAATATGTGCAATGTAATGTAATACAAAATTTGAATATAAACTACAAAAATATATTTTTTACAATTCATTAGTTAAACTCTATTTTGTTTTCTCTTTATAACTCTATTGCTATGGAAATAACTTTCAATTAAAAATAAAAAAATAAAAATTGTCTATTAGTCTACAATTTTTTGTTGCTATGTGTAGAACATTATAGATGGATCAACGTAAAAGGTTGACTAGGGATCAATACCATGCATTTGATGAGAGAATAGTCGATGAGAGGGACTTGTACAAATATCCATGTCCATGTAATTATTGTCTTGGTGGAAAGGTGAGAAAAAGAAGTCAAATTTATTGACATATGATAAGATCTGGGCATAGTGGTATAAGCCCTTGGAATGTCAATTATTATGAAGATATGATAGAATGGATGAATGTGAGAGATGAAGAGGCAACAAACATAGATGAAGTGGCACCAAAAATAGATGGAGAGGCAACAATGTTAGATGAAGGGTTTGAAGTTGATAGAATGTTGAATGAGGGTCTAAATGATGATTGGGTCAAGTTGATGGAGGATGCTTCAAAGGCTGTGTATGCTAATTGTAGATTAAGTCGTTTGACAAAAATCCTTCAAATTATTAACTTGCAAGTGGTGTTTGGTTGGACAAATGAGAGTGTAGATCAGTTATTGGCATTATTAAGTTTGTTGTTACCACCTGACTCCACATTTCCAACAAAACAAAATCAATGTAGAAAGGAAATCACTAAGCTAGGATTAGGGTGTGAAAACATCCACACATGTGTGAATGGTTGTGTATTATTTCATAAGAATATTTCAAGTGAGAGTGAATGTCTAAAATGTCATGAAGTGAGGTATAGAAAAGGGTTGAAATCAACTATGGTTCCTAGAAAGGTTCTTCGACACTTTCTGATAATCCCACAATTACTCTGAATGTATAGGTGTAGAGACATTGTTGAACTTATGCAATAGCATGCCCAAAATAAGAGCACTGATGGAAAACAATGAAATGTGCCTAATTCTAAGACATGGATGTAATTTGATAATAGATGGCCTGATTTTTCTCAATATCCTTGTAATATAAGGTTGGGTTTGGCTCTAGATAGGATGAACTCATTCTTAGATAAAAGTACTAAATGGTCAACTTTTCCAGTGTTTTTAATAAATTATAACTTTTCTCCATGGTTAGCAACTAAACCATTTTTTTTAATACTATAATTGATTATATCAAGAAAGAAAAGTGTGAATTCAAATACAATTGATGCTTATCTTGAGCCATTATATGATGAGCTAATGGAATTGTGGAAAGAAATTGAAGCAATTCAATCTTTAAGGGATGGTCATTCAATCAATTCAATTTAAGAGCTTCCTTATTGTTTACAATTCATGATCTTCCTACATATGGCACATTGTCTAGTCTCAGTGTTCATGGATTCCATGGATGTCCTACTTGCAACTTTAAGGATTTGTGAGGCACTCAAGAAGTTTTTATAAGTGTATTTATTGTGGAAATCATGCTGACCTTAAAATGGATCATCCATATCATCAACAAAAAACACGGTTCAATGGTCAAGAAGAGAATCATGAAGCACCATTGCTAATAATAGGTGATTACATTGTTGAGAATGGACAAAAACTAATGCCATTTATTGAAAATTATGGGATTGCTAGTAGTAGATATGATCCATGTAATGAAAGCAGTGTGAAAAGGTTGTGCATATTCTATAAGTTGGCATGCTTTAAGGATATAGCCATTAGGAATACTGTTGACTTTATGCATTCTGAGAAAAATATAGCCTATGCTATTATAGAAACTATTTTTGGTGCTTTTGATACTATTTCATCACGTGAAGACTTTCAACAACTAAAGATTCGTTGAAATATTTGGCTTGAAAAATATGATGATGAAAAATATAGAAAACCTAGTGCTCCTTATTTCTGGACAAAGGAACAACATGCACAATTCTTACAATTGATGTCTCAAACCCACTTTACCACTAGATATGTAAGTAGTAGTATTAGAAGCCAAACTGACATTAATGGCTTAAGAGAACTCAAGACCCATGAATATCATGTCATAATGGAGAATATTTTACCTAATGTGGTAAATATATTAAGTTTGGAAAAGGGGCGAAGATTGGTAGTTATAAGGTTGGGCCTAATATTAAAGAGAATGAGTTTACATGTATTAGATCCTTCGAACTTTGATAGTTTGAGGGATGAGGTTGTTGAAGTTCTTTGTCTATTGGAACGGGAATTTCCACCAACAATATTTAACATTTCTATGCATCTTTTGATACATATACAATATGAAATAAAATATTACAACCCAATAAGAACAAGATGGATGTATCCTATAGAGCGATATATGAAGGTTTTGAAAAAAATTGTTCGTACTAGGGAAAAATTGGAAGGCAGAATGTTTGAAGAATATTCAATACAAAAGGGCCATGGGCTTTTGCACATAATATATGAAGGATTTTAAAAATGTCAATCAACGTGTATGGGATGATGGCGAAGAAGAGATAGTTGTAGGAGAAGTATTAGAAGGCAATGGATGTCGCTTCAAGCTATCACATCAAGAAAGAAGTGTGATACATGCCTATATTCTTCAAAACACATCTTCGTTCGATAAGTGGTGTAGGTAAAAAAAAATTACACAATAATTTATTTACTCAATCACATTTACACATTTATATTATCAATCTTACTATTTGTATGTTAATATTTTATGTAGAAAATATGAAGAATACAATCAAGCTTGGATGCAACATCGACCTCAAAGGCGCAAACGTCATGTTGATTTGATTGGAGGTCATTCTTTTCCAAAATTTGAAGAATGGATTGCTAATGTAGTTAGTGATTCAAAATAAGAAGGTCAAGATATAACAATGGAGGAAAGTGAGCTTTCACAATCTCCACATTTATGGGCTTTGCATGGGTGGTAGTACTACTAACCCTACTATACTGTTACCCCGCAACGATCTTGATATGATAGAGCAGTATTGAAGTGAATAGTCACTCAACCACTAGAATTAACCCACCATCCCATGGGAGTCCAAAGGGGTGTACATGGGGTGGTGGTACTACTAGTGCTACCCTGCAATGGTGTTGAAATGATAGAGTGGTACTATGGTACAAGCTCTCAAAGTATTAAATGATTACACCATTCAATTTCCCAAGATCAAAGGAATGTATTCAAAATTGAAATGGGAAGATTCTAAAATATTTTGCATGAATTGATATTAATAGTGAGGTGATCGATCTCAACAAAAAATATTACTTGGGACTCAATGACATTTTGGAAATCATTCGCACAACTCAACGTACTGGAGGCAAGGGAGTTCAAGCAGGAAAACTTTGCAGCTATTATTTCACCAGGTAAGTTCACAAAATCCCTCTTTAGCAAGTGTATAAGAATTGAATTTTCTTCTACAAGTAAACACTTAAAGAAATCAAGTAGGAGTAAATTCTTCATCATGCCACCCAAAAGAAGTCAACTTGTGAGTAAAAAGGAAGAGTCCACAGTTTCTAAATCAAAGAAGAGGTCCCTGCAACAATCCATTTTAGATGTGTTACCTAATTCTATAGACAAAGGATTCAAAAAGGTGTTTAGAGATACAACCCATGGATGTACATACCCAATTATCCCTATCTTAGGGTGGGATTTGTTTTAGTACTTCTATGACAAAAGGGATGACAAGATTCTAGTTTTGAATCCTTGGACCTTAGATTTGGAAAAATTGATAGTCCCAAATTTCTTCGTAGATGATGAGTTTATTAAAGTATTGGAACAATATTATCACTTGGCTACCAGGTCTATAATAATTCTAGATGGTTCACCATTAATGGTGCTAACTAAAGAAGCAATTATAGAGCGTTTTATGTTAAACAAGCAGGAAATCACTAAGATCGACTTGGAAAAAAGTGAGGAGGATTATAGGAGATTGATAAAAATCTACAAGAGTGATGAACTTCCTTTACACATGAAAAAGGGCCTAAACAATAGGATGATACCTATCTCCCCCTCCCAAATTGAGCCATTTTCCATAGAAGAATTCCAAGTATATTTCAAAAGAACTTATTTTTATTTGTACCAAGTGCTTGGAAGAGATGTTGAAGAGAGGATGCAAACCTATCTCATGATGATGGCAATGAAGATACAAATTCCTGAAGTCAACATTGAGTATGAATTTGTTGCTAAAATTGAGAAAGGGCTACATGAGGGATTTTTGCAATTAAGAGAGAACTTAGCTCCCATCACTTTTAGGAAATTCTCTCTATTGTGTCATTTAATATTGTACCAAAACAAAAGTAGTTAGACTAAAAGAATTTGTTTGGGAATGACTGATGATGAAGGGAATAGGTTGGTTGTACAAAATTGGTGTTACATCTAGGATAGTAGATGTAAAAATAGTGGTTTTGTAATATTTCATGATGATTTTGTAGTAAAGGTCATGGGCATTCTTGGTCATATTTCACAAAGATTTCCTAATAAAATCATGCAAGTATTAAGACCATTAGCATTGAATCTAAAGTAGGGACACACTCACAATTTCAATGACTAGTTCTTAACAGACCAAGCAATAGTAAGGGTCTATGGGTGTCCTCAAGCCCCACATGTTTTACCTATTTTTTTCTATTTGAATTGAATTTTTAGAATTTATGTGGAAAACATTATGGATGGGGTAGGATGTTATGAAAAGAAAGAAAAAGGGGACATTCCTCCTTGACCTAACTGAATGTGAGGAGTTATCCATAGGGTCTGACACTCTTGAAGAATTTTAGAACTATTTAAAGATGGGGTATTCATTGAATTCATGAGGAGAAAGGTTATTTGATCCTAAAAGGAATATTAATTTTATAAAGTAGACACTTCTCACTAAAGTTGGGATTACCCATGTAATGGATTATGAAGAAGATGTGATAAGAAATTGCTTTACACCTGATGAAGTTTTTCAAAGGAAGAGGAAGTGGCAAATCATAAAGTGGATTGAAGAGGAGAAGAAGAAAAGGAACATTGATTCCAAGGATTCTATGTTGAAGAAAAGGATCCTATCAAAAGGATGAATGCAATAATTGACAACTTTGAAAGATTATATGTTGAGCCAGAAAAGAACCCTGAGGGGCAATCTTCAAAAACCTCCAAGTTGCGCATCAAACCAAGTGGTATTGTAATCGCAGAGCCCCTAACAAAAACTACCACAATACAATCAAAAGCATCCCTTGTGATGGAACCTACACAATTTTTTTTTATGTTACATCTCAAAATCTTGTCACATTTTGAATACTGGGTTGGCATCTAGAGGCTTAGGGTTCAGCTTGCCATCACTATTGAATGGTTTTTTGTGTTAGCTTGGAATCCTTCCTCAAGATACCCTTAGATCTAAATGCTTGTAAGGTTCTAATTTATCATTCACCTTTTGTTGCTCGTTGCTAGTCACATTAAAACATCTTATTTTATTAATGGTCCTGGGGTAACTAGTCCCTCATGCCTAAGTCAGAGTTTCATTTTTATATATAAGGTTGAATTAAGGGCCTTTTTGGCCTTTACATCCTTTTCATTTTATGACTTAGGAATTTTTTAGCCCCTTTTCTCATGTTGTCCTAGAGGGTCCCCTTCATTAGAACAACTAATGGGAATGTGCTTAAAAGTTTTCACTTAAGTCCTGTTGGCCATCTCTCTTTATTGCTCATCACAAATTCCTTCTGGAGTGTATTTTTTGAACTAGTGATGAGCGATAAGTGGTATTGTTTTATCTTCACTCATCATGGATAGCTTTGAGAGCTCTTAATATGAAATAGTGATAAGTGATGTTCTTGCTTCTCCTTGTATTGTTGAAGATTCACCTATCGCTAATGGATTTTGAGCCTTGAATATTGTATTAGCAATCAACGATGGCCTTTGGTCTTATTTTTTTCCTTCATTGCTCATTGTGGATGCTTATGTAATGGTAAGTTTTCAAACATTGATGAGCGATATGTGGTATCTCATGTGTTTCACGCATCACAGATTGGTTTTGAATGTCAAGTTTTGTATTAGCGACATGCAATGCAAATAGTTGGGATTTCTCATCACTAGTTGCTTGCAAACTATATGAGGAGAATTAGTGATGAACGATGGCCCTAGTGCTTTTCTATTTTCTTTTATCACTCATCGTGGATTCATTTCAAAGCTTAAGTTTCAAAACAGTGATGAACAACGAGGTTATCTATTCAAGTTTCTTTCGCTAATTTGAATAGATCTTATGTGTGATGTCTTTTGTATCATTGATTCCATTGTAGGTACATGTGTCTTTTCCTTGCTTCATCGTTGTATCTCCCATCGTTGATGAGATCCAAAGTGAAAAGTTAAATCAGCGATGTGTGATGGGAAAATGAATGTGATCAAGGATGGGTTATAAATTCAAGGGCCAAGATTTCATCGCGTGGATGCTTGCATCACTAATAGAACTGGTGAAGGATGAGTTGTATCAGTCATAGGTAATGACTATTGATTGAAAATGCAACATGGCGATATCTTGACGACATCATATAAAGCAAAGAAGAAAGTAGTAGTATGAGTGGAGAACCGTTGATGTGGTTTTAAAGCAAGATGATCCAATAGGTTGAAGTTCATCACCACAATACTCTCAACGCTAATTGAACCCTAGAATTTGGGGTGGGTCTGCGATGAGTGATGGAGTGTATAAGGGACTATTCTCTTCAAATGTTGGTTTTGTGTACTTCACCAATATTAATGGAGCAAGTATTGAGTTAGCGATGCATGCTAATTGTCAGATGGCATATGATTAATAAAGATTAATAGAAAAAATGACAACATTTGAGGTGACATCACTATTTTCTAGGAACAAGTTACTAAAGGTTGAAAAATGATGCTCATAATCGCCATGGATGAAGTTTTAAATCCTTGAAGATCAACGACCCATATTCAAAGCTAAGCTGCTAAGTTATCAACTCGCTCACATGAGGAGTTCTTAAATCATTAATTATTGCATGCTCCAAATCGTCTATTTAATGTAGATTGCTTATTGTTCATTTTCACCATTTTACAGTTTGTAGAGAATGTGAGGTGTAGGTTAGTGAATAAGTGTGTGAGTGTTAATTTTCCCTAAGCTAAAAATTGAACGTTCTAGTCTCGGGTGAGTTAATCTTTAATTGGGATCTTTGTCATTCATGCTCTAGTTTGCTTAGGAATTCCTTTCTCTAGGACTGGTTGTGATTGTTGGGGTTTGTGGGCGTGCTTCCTTGCAAATTTTATTCAGAGGCTTTTAAGTTGTCAATTTCTACTCAATTTAGACTTGCTGGTTTTCATGCTTTGTTTTGCGAGATGGAAAAGTATGGTGTGCATATTTAGCTAGCTAGGAGGTCTAGCTGGCTTAATGTGTTTAAGTGTTATGAAGATATGTATGTAGCTGAGCAAGAAGTTCCAAATGCTTTTTAGGTTTCAAAGGGTAAGAGGAGGGATCGAGGTAATAAGAAGAAAACAATTGTCTAGAGTACTTACAACTGAAGGAACAAGGGCCACTTCAAAAGAATTGGTCAATTTTAAGGGAAAGGAGCTAGCTAAGCCTATGAAGAAGGCCATGAAAAGAGACAACAGTCATAAGGCCTTCCTGGGAAAACATAATTCTCCCATTTTTCTCTTTGATAGTCGTTTAGATGCTGGAGGTGACACTGACTCGGGATATGGCCAGTATCTTCACTATCTGGTGCCATATGAAAGCTTTGATGAGGATGTGGTGTTGGTTCCTCTAATTTTGTTATGAAAAAGGAGTGGTCAAGCATACTCCAATGTCGACAACTCAGAATAGAGTCTTCTTGTTTTTGTTTTTGATGATACCCCGGTCTTTGCATAGGAGGCACTCTTTTTAATGTGTATGTGGTTTTGGTCTTTTATTCTTCCATGTTGATGTGGAAGTCCTCCGACTAGTATGATACATAATCTTTTGTTCAACGTGGACGTTGTGGCAACAACTAATGGTACTTCGTGCATGAGTTTTTTCTTTTTTCTTCCCTTGCTTTCAAATGATTACATAAAACCACCTAGGGAGTTTCTTGAAATCAGTTGAAATTAGGTTTTGAAATGAAATGAAATGTGATTGTAACTCAACCGGATGCTTATTGCTCCCCTATTTATAAAGGGGATTTCATGGCTGAGAGAAGAGAGTTTAGAAAATTTTGAGTCTAAGAAAGGTCTAGGTAAAGGCTATGCTTAGAGAGCAGTAGAATGTAAATAGATAAGTTGATGAATATATTAGAAACAAGTCTAGAGTATACTTCAAAGTGTATGTTGATCTTAAAATGGTTTTACAAAGTAATATCAGTAATGAAAGAAAATACTAGTTCTAAAATATGTGCTCTCCTTTGTATTTTCCTTGCAAATTATTAATGAAATTGTTAATTATAATTTCAATTGTCTTCTATCATTTGCACTGAATCAATTGGTTTATTTATGCTTCAATTCAATGAGTTGATTTAATGCTAAAATAAGGTCATTGGTTTGTGGGAAAAGGATATAGGATTTGGTAAGGAAGCAATGTTTTAAAATGTAGTGAGTTGGATGCCACAAAGTAGCATGCCAATAGTTCCCTAATTACTGATTTTTTAATTATAGTTATATTACTGATTGATTGCAAAGTATGACTCCATTGTTCCCTTAGACTAGGAACTTGTCTTTTTGTTAGCTTATCTTATGATTGACTGAGCTAGTGATGAACTTGGAAAAATATTTGGAATGGGAATGAATTCATAAAATATTTTTGAGTTACACCATACAAACCTTCAGTAGTACTGTATTCCCTACAATAAATAGAAATTTCATAAGAGGTTTGCCAAACCTTTGATGATATTCGTTTATTTGTGCTTCCTAAGGAATACATTTGTGTATGGAAATGCTCTTGATCAAGTAGGGATATTATGAGCATACATAGGATTACCCTCTTGGGTTTCATAGAGCCCAAAGAGAAGAAGTGGGGTTTTTAATGCTTCACTTAGGTGTTGGCCAATCCTCACCCTTACTAACAATTGAGTTATGGCAGATTCATGGGTAAGTGATGAGATTAAGTTTGGTTCATAAAAAATAACCAATAGAAATTGAAACTCTATTGGGGAATTATTTAAGAAAACCTTTGCAATAGACCATTTTTCCTTGATAGAGTCATGGAGGTTCTAAATTAAAGTTCTCAATAAAAGTGAGTGGCAACTCTGAAGAACTTTGTACTAGTAAAAAATTGTTGGAAGAAAAGGACTCCTAAAGTGAAATCAACTAGTGAAAGAAACTTCATATTGTTGAAGTTTGATCATCTACAAAGGAGGTGGTGACTCTATGCAAAGAACCTGAAAAGTGTGATATTTTTCAAAATATCCAGGTATTTTTCCCCTGTTTTGATTTGTAAGAAGAAATAAATTTGTATGAAATCCATTTTTCAGAGATATGGAAGAAATATTGTATTCCCAATTAAGTGAGTTAAAGCACTAGGGAAGGGAATAGTGATGGTCATTTTACATACTTCTGAGCTGAAATTTATAGTATCTAAATGGGATGGAAGAAGTATGCTTATTTCTGCAATTTTCCTTTTAAAAAGTTTTAGGGCATGAATATAATTGAGCTATGTAGTTTTATAATCATGGTGGGGTAGTTAATATTTGAAGAATGAATACAAATGCTAGAGAAATATACCATTCCCCTGCATTTTCTGGTAAAGCATCAAGTAAAAGTATGTTGGGTATGCAACTCCTAGAGTACCCTCAAAGGAAGTTCTCTATTGAGAGATATAAGCCATTAAGTTTTGGTGGTATTAAAGGTTTCCCTAATAAGATCCCTGATGATATTAGGAAACATTTACCAAAATTTATAGGGAAAAAATATGAACCAACTTCTAAACACTTGACTGCATTCATAGATTTGATGAGTGATTTTGAAATAGACCATGAGGATGTTGTCATCAAACTTTTTGCTCAGTATTTGAAGGAAAATGCTAGAGATTGGTTTTCATATTTACCAATCTATTATGTAGCTTCATGGAATGATTTCATGGCTGCATTTATGGAGCAATTTGGTGAAAGGGTTAATCCTAGCTTGTTAAGAAAATGATTTAGGGAAATCCAACAAGATGAAGAAGAGTTAGTTCCTTCTTTTAACCTCAGATTTATGAAAGCGGTAAAAGATATCCTTGAATACTTGAGACCTAGTGATGTAGAGTGTTTAATTATATATTTAGGTGATTTTTACAATGAGATAAGTTATTTGATAAGGGATAAGTAACCTGCAACATTGCAACAGGCATATCACATTGCTATGGACATTGAAAAAACTATTAAATACTCAATGGTGAAGGGAGATATGGCTGCAAGTATTTCTTGTCCGGATACACATTATAAAGATGAAATAAACAAGGATGAAAAGGATGATCAATGTGACAACATTTTTGATGTCTCATTTTGTTCATTCTCACAACATATTGAGCATGAGAAAATTCACAATATTTTTCAACAGTGTTTAGATGATGGTGATCAGGTATTGTTAATTCAAAGGTTTTCTAGAATAAATAAGTATAAAGAGGAATCACCATATGAGTTGTTATCAAGGTTTTTTGATTCCTTGTTGGAAATACCTAGGATGTTACGACCTGAAGATTCAATTTGCATTGGCCTATTCTATGATATTTATGAGCTAGGGCTTAGTACCTTGCCCAAGGACTTGAAGCCTCGAGATTTTGATTAGATAATTGATTGGATTAGAATCGTTGAGGAAGAAAAGCATGACTATGAATAAAAAATGAGGTCTCAAAATGGAAAAAGTGCTAGTCTTACTAACAAAGATCAAGAGTTTACTCAAAGGATGGATAAGGATGTTTCTAAAGGTGAATGCCTGCATAACAATACGAATGATGATATTGTCATACTTAACTATTGATGCACTTTAAAAAGTTGATAACTAGGGTAATGAAGATGAAAATTTTAATTACTCTCATAAGGAATATAAACCTTTTTGTGAGGAAAACTTGAAGGAACCTTTTTTTCTTGAGGAATTTGATTGTGTCAATGCTCATGAAATTTTTCCTTCACTGGTAGATAAATAGATTACATGTGATAGACTCACAAAGAAATTCAACTTCTTTAGAATCAGAGCACCCTGATGATATGATTGGTGCTAAATTTGAAGACAAGAATGTCTGTATTCAGACTCTGGAGCCTAATTTTAATGATGGGATTGGTGATGCTGAATAGGGTCTTGTTTTTGAATGTTTACATGAAGCAAAAGTAGGGTGTGCAGATTTTATGACAGAGATAGACATGGTTGTTCTTGACCAAAGTTATGTTGAGAAAGGAAATTGAAAAGTCTACTTGGAGGAACAAAGGCTATGTTCAAATTGTCAGCAATCCTATGAGTCAGTAAAATTATCATTTGATGATGCGGTTGAATATCCTACCACTGATCATATTAAGTTTGAGCTAATTAATCCATCTTTTGATATTTTTTGTTTCCAGTTGAAAGATGATAACTAGAAAGAAGAACCAAATTGTGGCAGTGATCCTGAAACATAAATTATCTCTGATATCTAGAATAATATGAATGATGCCTTTTATGAGAAAGATCTTTCTCTAAGTAAAAGTGAAAATACCATGGATTATGAGAAACTGATTTTTCAAGGTAATAAAGAATTTGGCAGCATAGCTAGTTTATATTGCTTCGATGAATATGAGCACAAATTTGAAATGAAGCATGTGTATGAAAATTTCGTGTTCATCACATCGAGTGAATGTGTACTCCTAAATGGAAATCTTGGAAGGAGTGTATATGAGGATTTCTAGCTTAATAAGCAGAATGAATATGATATCAGTCAAATTTATTATGAATGTTTCACTTTCCCAGACTAGTTAGATGAGAATTTGGTGGAATATAATGATAAGTTGAGTCAGATGGAGTGTTACACTAATCATATATTCTAGTTAACACCTAATTACAAAACAAATGGACATGAATGTAAGAGATAATTGCAAGATCAAGCACATGTCTATAATGGTTTAATGTAGTGACCACAACATGATCAGCTGGTGGACCCTTCATGATAGTGTTTTCAGCCTGTGCATGGTGCAAACGGTGGAAAACAAAGTTTTTGATAGAGGTAGCCACCATTTTTAAGGTTGGTATGGCCCTGTAACTTGTGTAAATATTGTACATATGTTTTTCATTTGGGTTTTTTTTCTTGCTTTGTCCTTGGTTTTTGTTCTTTTTTCCTGGTTTGCTTCACCTAAGATTCTGGACTCTCACTTTTTTCTAGAGAAACACACGTCCCCAACTGGAGCCATTGATGGAATCTGGAAAAAAAAAATCTATCTAAAAATCTTGTCACATTTTGAATATTGGGTTGGTATCTAAAGGCTTAGGGTTCTACTTGTCATCACTGTTGAAGGGTTTTTTGTGTTAGCTTGAAATCCTTCCTTAAGAAACCCTTAGCTCTAAATTCTTGCAAGGTTTTAATTTATTGTTGACCTTTTGTTGCTCATTTTCGGTCACATTAAAACATCTTATATCATTAATGGTTGTGGGGTAACTAGTCCCTCATGCCTAAGTTAGAGTTTAATTTTTATATATAAGGTTGAATTAAGGGCCCTTTTGGACTTTACATCCTTTGCATTTTATGACTTAGGAGCTTTTGAGCCCCTTTTATTGTGTCATCCTAGAGGGTCCCCTTCATTAGAGCAACTTATGGGCATGTGCTTAAAATTTTTCACTTAAGTACCATTGGCCATCTCTCTTTATCACTCATCACAGATTGCTTCTAGAGTGTATGTTTTGGAATAGCGATGAGCGATAAGCAATATTGTTTTAGCTTCGCTCATCGTGGATAGCTTTGAGAGCTCTTAATATGAAATAGTGATAAGTGATTTTCTTGCTTCTCCTTTTATTGTTGAAGATTTCTCTATCGCTAATGGCTTTCGAGCCATGAATATTGTATTAGCAATCAACAATGGCCTCTAGTCTCATCTTTTTCCTTCATCGCTCATTGTGGATGGTTATGTAATGGTAAGTTTTCAAATATCGATGAGCAATATGCAATATCTCATGTGTTTCAAGCATTGTGGATTGGTTTTGAATGTCAATTTTTGTATCAGCGACATGCGATGCAAATTTCTAGGATCTCTCATCGCTAATTGCTTGCAAATTGTATGAGGAGAATTAACAATGAGCGATGGCCCTAGTGATTTTATATTTTCTTTTATTGCTCATCGTGTATTCATTCCAAAGCTTACGTTTCAAAATAGCGATAAGCGATGGGGTTATCTGTTCAAGTTTCTTTCACTAATTTGAATAGATCTTATGTGTGATGTCTATTGTATCATTGATTCTCATGTAGGTACATGTGTCTACATCTTGCTTCATCGTTGTATCTCCTGTCATTGATGAGATCCAAAGTGTGAAGTTAAATCAGCGATGTACAATGGGAAAATGAATGTAATCAAGGATGGGTCATAAATTCAAGGGCTAAGATTTCATCACGCGGATGCTTGCATTGCTGATAGAACTGGTGAAGGATGAGATGTATCAGTGATAGGTAATTTAGCTATTGATTGAAAAGGAAATATGGCAGTATCTTGAGGACATCATATGAAGCAAAGAATAAAGTAGTGGGATGAGTGGAGAACCATTGATGTGGTTTTAAAGCAAGATGATCCAATGGGATGAAGTTCATTTGCGACAATACTCTCATCGCTGATTGAACCATAGAATTTGGGGTGGGTCCATGATGAGTGATGGTTTGTATAAGGGACTGTTCTCTTCAAACACCAATTTTGTGTACTTTATCAATATTAATGAAGGAGAATGGATTGAGTTGGTGATGCATGCTAATTGTTAGATCACATGAGTAATCAAGATTAAGGGAAAATGTGGTAGCATTTTAGGTGGCATCACTATTTTCTAGGAACAAGTTGCTAAAGGCCAAAAAATGATGCTCATGATCATCATGGATGAAGTTTTAAATCCTCAAAGATCAATGGCATAGATTCAAAGCTGAGCTGCTAAGTTATCAACTCGCTCGTGTGAGGAGTTCTTAAATCATTAATTGCTACATGCTCCAAATCATCTATTTAATGTAGATTGCTTACTGTTCGTTTTCACCATTTTTTAGTTAGTAGAGAATGTGAGGTGTAGGTTAGTGAATAAGTGTGTGAGTGTTAATTTTCCTTGAGTTGAAAAGTGAACGTTTTGGTCCTGGGTGAGTTATTCTTTAATTGGGCTCTCTGTCATTCATGCTCTAGTTCACTTAGAAATTCCTTTTTCTTAGACTAGTTGTGATTGTCAAGGTTTGTGGGTGTGCTTCCCTATAAATTTGATTAAGAGGCTTTTAAGTTGTCAATTTATGCTCAATTTAGACTTGCTAGTTTTCACCCTTTCTTCGCAAGATGGGAAAGTTTGGTGTGCCAATTCAGCCAGCTAGGAGGTCTAGCGAGCTTAATGTGTTTGAGTGTTATGAGGATATGTTTGTAGTTGAGCAAGAAGTCCTGGCTACTTATGAGGTTTCAAAGGGTAAGAGGAGGGCTCGAGCTCATAAGAAGAAAAAAATCATCCATAGTACTTACAACTTAAGGAACAAGACCATTTCAGAAGAATTGGTCAAGTTTAAGGGAAATGAGCCAGTTAAGCATGTAAAGAAGGCCAGGAAAAGAGACAAGAGTCATAAGGCCTACCTAGGAAAACATAATTCTCCCATTGTGCTCTCTGATAATCCTTCAAATGCTCAAGATGAAACTGAATCGAGATATGACTAGTATCTTCACTCTCTGGTTCCATATGAAAGCTCTAATGAGGATGTGGTGTTGTTTCCTCCAATTTCATCATGAACAAGGAGTGGTCGAGCATACTCTGATGTTGACAACTTAGAATAGAGTCTTCTCCTTAATTTTTTTTTATGATACCATGGTCTTTGAATGGTAGGCGCTATTTTTAATGTGTTCATGGTTTTTGTCTTTTACTCTTCCATGTTGATGTGGAAGTCCTCCGAGTAGTATGATAAAAAATATTTTTTTCAACATGGATGTTGCGGTAGCAACTAACAGTACCGTTTACATGAGTTTTGTCTTTTTCTTTCCCTTGCTTTCAAATTATTACATAAAACCACCTGGGGAGTTTCTCAAAATCGGTTGAAATTAGGTTTTGAAATGAAATGAAATGTGATTGTAACTCAGTCGGATGCTTGTTGCTCCCCTATTTATAAAGGGGATTTCATGGCTGAGAGAAGAGAGTAGAAAATTTTGAGTCTAAGAAAGGTCTAGGTAAAGGCTATGCTCAAAGAGCAGTAGAATGTAAATAGATAACTTGATGAATATATCAGAAGCAAGTCTAGGGTATAAATCATAATGTATGTTGATTTTAAAATGGTTTTACAAAGTAATATTAGTAATGAAATAAAATAATAGTTCTAAAATATGTGCTCTCCTGTGTATTTTCCTTGCAAATTATGAATGAAATTTTTAATTATAATTTCATTTGTCTTTTGTCATTTGCGCTGAATGAATGGGTTTGTTTATGCTTCAATTCAATGAGTTTATTTAATGCTAAAATAAGGTCATTGGTTTGTGGGAAAAGGATATAGGATTTGGTAAGGAAGCAATATTTTAAAACGTAGTGAGTTGGATGCCACAAAGTAGCATGCCAATAGTCGCCTGATTACTAATTTTAAATTATTTTCGTATTACTGATTGATTGCAAAGTATGACTCCATTGTTCCCTTAGACTAGGAACTCGTCTTTCCATTAGCTTATCTTGTGATTGAATGAGCTAGTGATGAACCTGGCCAGAGATTTGGAATGGGAATGAATTCATAAAATATTTTTATGTTACACCATATAAACCTTCAGTGGTACCATATTCCCTGCAATAAATAGAAATTTCATAAGAGGTCTTCCAAGCCTTTGATGATATTCGTTTATTTCCTCTTCCTAAGGAATACATCTGTGTATGGAAATTCTCTTGATCAAGTAGGGATATTATGAGCATAAATAGGATTACCCTCTTGGGTTTCACAAATCCCGAAGAGAAGAAGTGGGGTTTTTAATGGCTCACTTAGGTGTTTGTCCAATCCTCACCCTTACTAACAATTGAGTTCTGGAAGATTCATAAGTAAGGGATGAGATTGAGTTTGGTTCATAAAAAATACCCAACACCTTGAGCAACCAAGTCCTAAACGTTAGAAAACACATGGAGTGGCCCCCTTAGTGGCATATGAAATAAGTGAAGGAGTAGGGGATACTAAAGAGGTAGTCAATGTACTTTTGAATTTTAAAGATGATGAAGTTGGTCAGCCAATGCCTAAGCTTGCAACTGATGCTCACAAACCAGAAGAAAGAGTGGATTTACATGCGCATAATGATCAAGAAGTGCATGATGATGAAAGGGTGATTGTTGCCCTTAGATTTATAGAAGATTATGAATTTATTCAAACTATCGAGTTTAAGGATTTTTGGTTTAAGATGAAAATGAAAGAATTTTAGGAGAATCCAAATTAATAAGATAGGCATTGAGGAGTCACAAGATGACCAGATTGTTTCCCAAACACTTGAAGAAATCAAGATTAATGAAATTATTGTTAGCCCCCAAGAAGCAAGAAAATTGGTCTTAGAAAGCAATATACTAATAATTCCTAGGATGGAGTTAAAAAATATATTCTTACTAGATCAAGTAAGAATCAAAGAAGATCCCATGTTGGTTTCTAAATTCAATTTATATGAGGGAATGAGTGGCACATGTTACAATCCAAGACTTGAAATCCTAGCCTTTTGGACAAAGTAAAAAAGAACAAAAAAACCAATATTGCTTGATTTTGTAAAATAAATGAGATGGATTTCCATGGTAAAGACACTTCAAGACACATCAACATTGGAGGCAACTACTATGACAATGCACTCAACAATGTTTACTAGGGATGTGGTTAAAGCTATGGAGCTTAGATTTGCAAAATATGAGAAAGCACAAACTAATATGAATGATGAAGTGAAGAGGTTATTCATAAAAAAAAGTGAAATTGAAAGAGTAGTTGAAGGGAGCAGGTCCTTCCCAAAGAAAAAAATTAATGGTATACCAGCCCCCTACCATCCAGACTGATACAGGTGCAATCGCTGTTGAACAAGTAAATGTGCTAAAACAAGAAATTGAGAAGTTGAAAAAGACTAATGAAGAAACAAAGGAAAGAGCAAAGAGAGAAACCCTCAGGTTATTGGAAGAGATCTTGGAGCATAGGGTTAAACTAATTGTGGAAAATTTGGAAAATGTGTATGAATATTATGTCTCCTTGTCACAAGCAATTGATTAGATAAAGGCCCATGTACCTATATTGGACCCCTTATTCAAGAAATGGCAACATGTACATCACACCTTAATGAATTTGTGGAGAATTTTATAAAGGAGTGTTGAGGCCCCCACAACTTTAAAGCCTACTAATAAAATGGTATGAATGGTCATAGATGAATTTCAATACATATCTATAGAAGACCAAAAGATCAAGGAAATAATATTTTCATTTCACATGCTAAAGCAGTGGTTCATGCCTAAGATAGTAAGGGATGATGATCAACTGAAAGGATCCAAGGATTGGATAGACGAGTTTTGAAAAAATGTTCCCAACTGCCTCACTAATTTACAGAAGGATGGTGACATAAATATTCACCGCCTCAACTTAACCTTGGAGGAATAATTGCATTGGATGTTGGATACTCAAAATTCATCATGGATAGAAAAGGGTTATTAGATAGCAGATGGAAGAGTCAATTGGCCAACACATAAAATATTCAGGAGCACAAATGGCCTCATGATTACATAGTGTACCAATGGGAGAGTAGATATCTAGCTCCCCTAGAAGAATAGGCCTTGCAGTGAAGTACCAAGCCTTGCAGATATTTTCATGGAGAGAGGACCTTGCCAAATCTGAATGATCATGGGTACCTTACAATGAGTAACAGACTTTCGTATCTTGCGAGTTTTGTGGACTTCAACATCTAATCACTTCTCTTCACTTCTCATATTTCATTTCTTTTATGTAATCCTATGTAAACAATGATAATTAAGACTTTTTTATTTATGTTAAAAGTGGGTAACTGAAAAGACACTTTTTGACATGTCATTCAAGAATTTTTTTTTGAAACATATTATAAAATATTTTTGAAGATCAATAGAATGAAGTTATAATTGGTGGTCGAATTCTAGTTTCAATTGTTTGTTGAAGTGAATTAATAAATGTTATCTTGATGTCTCCATTTTGATCTTTCCTTATTATTTAAATCAATATATCAAGGGTATATCTAGTTTATCAAAACACATTTGCTATCAAACAATTCATTTTTTTCTACATTTTGGTATCAAATATTTGGTAATTATGGTTAGTTTCATTACATTCAAATTCTAAATTTTGGGAAATTATATACAATAAATAGATTGATGGTTGTTTGGATAGTGAAATTAGCTCTCTTAAAAATTAACTAAAATATCTTGTCTTGAAATATCTAGAAGGATTATTTGAATTAAAGAGGATTTTGTGGTTATTTTCTAACAATGATTAATAATGATTTTACAGTGCAACTAGCTTGCTATTTTTATTCAAGATACAAGTCGTGATCAAAGTAAAACACATACCAAGAAGATGGTACTCTACTTCAAACCCTCAACCTCACTTAGTTTATAGTCTACTTACATGGAGATATTAAGGAAGTTGCTAAAAAATTAATATATATCATTTGTTTTTTGTGAAGGAGAAACCTGTGAGATCCAATATGGCAATGGACCAATATTTGGTTTCTTAAGTAAAGATGATGTCATAGTTGGGAAACTTGTTGTGAAACATCAAGTTACTAATTTTTGGATGTTAAGGCTTCCCAATTAGATATCAAAGATCTTTTATCATCAAATTAATTCGGAATTTTTATGTATAAATGGATTCTTTTATGGTGCAGGTCTTTACTGAGACAACACATGAACCAGGATTGACATTTTTGTTGTCTAAGTTTGATGGCATTCTTGGGATTGGTTTCCAAGAAATTTCTATTGATAATGTTGTTCTAGTCTAGTTAGTGTTGATAGCCTTCATTCTATAATATGTCAACTTCATTCTATAATCTGAGCATATCACCTTTCTTAAATTTTGAACAAAATTCTAAAATCAAGGGTTCAATATGCATATTTTAGGCCTATGTTGAACACTCTGTTTAAGGCATTTTTTGAAAAGGCTATAGTTTTTTAATTGATTTAACTTTTTTCTGTGTTTGGACTTACTTTTGTAAACTTGCAATATTCTTTTTGAATTGAGACTAATAGTAATTTTTTTGGTTGTATTGAGGCATAACTTCATTCATGGTGGAAAAGGCAACACCCTGTTGCTCATATTAGATGTCATGTTGCATATATAGGAGGAAATATTCTAGCTAGGTTATTGTTTAATTCATTGAAGGAGAGAGCTTCATATATTGGACATGATCAACACTCTCCTTAGATTCTACATGTTATAGCTTGCTCCAGGAAGATTTCCCATGCTGTAGAAGTTTTAAGAGATGAAAGGGGCATGTGCTCACATTGAAGGGCTTCAAGCATGTGTTTCCATCATTGCAGAATTTTTTTGGAGAAGTTTCTTTCTTGCAGTCATTTATGTACAATATTCTAACTTAGATATTATAATACTCTAGTATTTCTAAGTTGTAACTAGAAAACCTTTCTTTTATTAATAAAGTTCACCAATTTTTCCTTCTCAATGGTTGTCTTATTGTGTGCAATTGATGATTGATGTGTATTGTTTTATGCTTAAATCCTCAAATATCAATAAATTAAATGACTAAATATACTACTAATTGACATCAATTAATAATTAAATTGACTAAATATACTACTAATTGACAAAAATCAGTGAACAGTGAATAAATATGACTAGATATATGAACAGTGAAATCAATGAATAAAAATGACTAAATGTACTACCAAATAGATCAAAATGATGATTAAAATTAATGACTAAATACACTACCAATGCATAGAAATTGGTGAATAAAAATGACTAAATAAGTGACCAGTTAACAACAATCAATGACTAAATATATCAATGAATAAAAAATGACTAAATATGTGACCAAATTATAGTAATCAATTACTAAATCAACAACTTATAAATATATTAGTGAATAAAAAATGACTAAAAAAGTGACCGGATTACAACAATCAATGTCTAAATCAACAACCAAATATATCAGTGAAAGAAAATGACTAAATAAGTAACCATATTACAACAACCAATGCCAATTGATGACTAAATATACTACCAAATCAATCAATCAAAAGAACCAATAAATGACAAAAAATGGTTTAGTCATCAATCTAGTTGCGTTATATATGACTAGCAATAAACTACTAATGGTCACGTGACCAAGTTTAGTCATTTATAAGTAGTTTTTAGTAGTTTTTTCAATACTTTAATGTTGTTTTTGTACTAGTGTAAGGAGCATACAAACTTCCACCACTATCACCATCATACACGCAATATTAAAATCCACTCTACACACCATATAACACCCATCTATATCAAAATACCACCTACAACTCATCAACCATCCCATCATATAACACATATGCACCCCCACCAAATCCTCAAGATGATTTTTCATCACAAATTAAGATTCTTACACAACAAATACAAGAAATACAAATGGGGAAAACAAAGAAACTACAAGCAAAAAAAAACTTGTGTCCATACCCCTTTGATAGGAACATCATGATGATACCTTTACCAACTAGATTTGGAGTCCCAAAATTTGAAAAATATAGGGAGTGGGGAAATCCAGTGGATCATATCAAAGAGTTTTGTGTAATGTGTATGGAGGTTTCTTACAATGATTCCTACTTGATGTTCCTTTTCCCACGCAGTTTGGGAGGCTTGACAATAGATTTGTTCTCACAATTGCCTTTGAGAATTCAAACCTTCCAAGAGATAATCAATAGGTTCATATATCATTTCTCCTATAACCTAGAAATGGATGTGAGCTTGGAAGAGATATACACCCTCAGAAAAAACAAGGGTGAATCCTTTGCAAACTTCCTATAATGGTGGAGGTAGAGAGCTAGCAAGAGAAAATAGCTTATTCCTGAGGAACAACAAGTAGGGATCATCATTACTAATGTAGACATAGATCTATCATTTCAATTAAAAATAAAATGTGTCACATCCTATGACGAGCTTATCCCTAGGGCCCTTAACATTAAGAGAGTCCTTATTGCATAAGGGAACACACAATCTTACAAGGACAATCGACCATCTACTAGTTCTAACGACAAGCCCCACTTTTGGGCCAAGAACTAAAATGTTACTAGTGACGATGTCATTGATGCAAAGGTGGTCCTCAGTTCTCCTAGACAAGAAACTATCCAACCCATGAAAATGCAACAAACAAACGTGTAGCTGCCAAACAATCAACCAACAATCAATGTTGCAAACACTCAACGTGGACCACAAAGAAAAAATAGTGCTCATAAACAATAATTCACTCCCTTAGGGGAACCTATGGAATATGTGTTGAAGAAGTTAATATAGTCTAACCTTATCACACTCCCATATTTATCAAACTAACAAGAGCCACAACGCAAGCCTCCTAGCTATAGAGAAGATCATTTTTTTGAATTTCACCGATACAAAGTTCATAACACAAAATTGTTTTATACTTAAGCATTTGATCCAAGATCTTATTGAACAAGGAGACATCAATGTTGATAAAAAATATGGAAATAAAAATCTAAGAACTTACAAAAACCCTATCCCTGATCATACAAAAGCAAAATATTTAGGAAAGGCATCAACTTCAAACAACATAAACAATACCCAAAATACCATGGTGGGACACATTCATGTTATTCATTCATCTCAACATGAGGAATTAGACATGTATCAAGATGCCATTTTAAAACAAAGTCCAAACCAATCAATAGTGTCTAGCAATATTTCATACCATAATGGCATCAAATATGTATTAGATTGTGATATCTATCCCACATATGACTCAATGATTGGGCACATTGAAGAATTCCCAAAGGAGCAAGAAATATCCCTTATTGCACTCATACCTAGAAAATTTTGTGAAGAGTCTTTTAACAACGATGTATCATCCACCCAAGGATCATGTCAAGAGGAGGATCTTGAGGGTAATGAATTTTGCTTCGAATTGAGTTGGGATCAAGAACCTCTATCCCTAGAGTTTCATCAAGAGCTGAGGGACATCTTCCAAACTATTTTAAACTCCAAAGATATCCTCGATACCACCCATGAGATGTTTCTTTCTGATGGACATATATACATTCTTCATTGAAAACAAGAGTCTCCCACTCTTGATATTCCCCCACAAGAGCAAGTGGTGGTCAAGATTCTTGATCATTATAGTGAATGTGCATCATCATCTTCTGAATCAACACCAATTTTTTTTGAAGCGGTATCAACAGATAGCGATGTCATAGAATCAAAGCAAATAGTTCATATTCTTGAACAATAGGAACCCATAGCAATATCATATGTTCATGACAAGTCGTATTCAATGGATATGGATGAAAGGATATATTATTAGGGAAAAGGATTAGGTATTGATAATAACTTCACAACGTCGGGGGAAATCTTATCTAATGTAAACATCAACATAGGGGGCATGAAGGACCCTTATGGGGAAAATATTGTCCACACTACAACTAGTCCTATCATGAATTGTCATCCACCCATCATCTCATACACAAATTGGCACCAACATAAAAAATAAATATTCCTATCAAAGCAAGGAGAAGATCATAAAAAAAATGTATTAAAGAAAAAAGGACAAAGTAAATACAAATGGATACCAAAGAATACGAAATAAAATAATCCCAATGAGACTCCATCAGTCAAAGAAACTATGGGGAGAAGTCCAAAAGTGAAACATATCCATCAAAGAAGTCCACAAATACAAAAGAAATCTTCTCAAGTGATATACAAAGGATATCAAGTAGTTTTTCCTAATTCCACTCAAAGCTCTGTTTCCACCCATCATCACTCAAATTCCCAAGTTTAGAAAGTTAAAGGTTCCAAATCATCGACCAATACATCTCATATTCCTTCATGCATGTCACTGTCCATTCCATCCATGATATCCAATTCTCGCATTGACCATGTGTTGGCAACTACCCTTCATCATAAGGATTCCAAATGCACTCTATCGTGATGTGTGCACATAGACAAGGTTAATTCCAGTACCAACAAGGAGGATCAAAGATCTCAAAAGTTGCATTCAAGTGCTCGTGTCTTAGCAAAGCAACTTCTTCAAGAAAGAAATCATTGGCACGTTATGATAGTGTCCTCTACATCAGTACCACCAGGTGGTTGAACATGAGGGTAAAATAAAAATAAAAATAAAGAAAATAAAGAAAATAGTAAAAATAAATAAATCGTCCTCTAGTGAAACCAGTTTAGTGGTACTTTGGGCATGTACTATGATAAAAACCTAGAAAAAATGCGTCATGAGCATAATTAAGTGTCTATATGATCCTTCTCATACAAAATTATCTCATTCTTGTCATGAAAAATCCAATGTTCCCTCCATCCATCCAATCCAACTTTATCCATATATTTCGATTTATCTTGATCTTAACGAAGATTCGACATATACTTCAACTCTACTCATGGAAAAA